>DWLV01000019.1:0-13550 GCA_018251835.1 Orses cynisca | reverse complement strand
TAATCCACCTCGCCGTTCTAGAACACGCTCGGAAATGCCTCCAGATCCTCCACCGCGCTCTCCTCAGACGCCTCGACCGGCATCTGTATCACCAAAGCACACGTTTGCTTTTAAGATTGTATTGAAAAAAGTGGAGAGCACGCCGAACACGTCATTTGATAGACCAGACCAATGAGAGTACCTCCTCTAAGCGCGGCCGCTGGCATGTGGTGGAGTACTCGAGGTTAGAAACGCGCTTTTCTCCTTTTCTAGTTAAAGCTAGTATACATTAGTTGGTATTACACATTAAATGTATGGTCATTGATAATGATCAAGATAACATAAAATATTTGTATCGATAATATACATAATAATGTTGTTCTTATGAAATGTAGGCATGATATCAACACTGTGAATGTTGATATTGATCAGATTAGTGTAATGTTAGATATTGAAGTTTAAATTTTGGCACATATCGTACTGTGAGAACAAATGTGAAATAAAAGTTTGCGTGTTTTGGGAAATCAAAGAAATATGTTTAAATGTGTTTCAGTGCTCAGTAAGAAAATATATTTCGGAATAGAGAGTTATTTACAAACATCACATTTTTGAGTGGATTAAAAGCATCATTATCATCAACTGCATGTTAAACAGTTAGAGGTTTTTAGTTGAGGCACTCTTGTTCTAACACTACGATATATCGTGAAATAAATGTTTGACCGATGTTTGTTCTATATTAAAATATTAAGTAATTTGTGTATTTATTTATACTTTTACGATATTGTTAAGAATTGATGTTGAATCTTTATTTAGTGATAAGAATGTGTCATTTAATCGTTTATCTGAAATAATTACTTGGATAACTATATAATACATATATAGTACGTTATAAATATTATATTCTTGAACAATACACTCCACCTTATTATAACCTGGCCAATAAATAACTTGTATATAATCATTTTTCAACAAACGTGCCTGTTAATATTTATAACTTTATAACTTCGTCACTAAGTCTAATCTGAACACATGTTATTGTAGATTTTATGCTGAATACTTTTTATACGATCGATAGTTAACAGATAACGGTTGTCTAATGTATTTTCGATGTTATACAAAATAAGTAACCTTAATATTTTTATAAAATTGTGTAAAAAATAAACAGGAGATACTGCGACAGCATTTAAGCTTCATCAAAAAAGAAGTATGTAGTGTTTTATTTCATAAACTGGAACATATCACTTTTTACTTTCATTATTTAATACTATTGATATGTTTTAAGATGTATTTTGGTTGATATTGGATATTAATATTGCATAGAAAAATATTATGACTATTACAAATGCAGAAAACGAAAAGTGCCGCCCAAAAATTGTCCGTTTCGATAACGTAGCGGAAATGCTGTCGCAATCTTGCTTTTAATCAAAGCCATATTGTTCGTTGTAATCTACTGATAAGTTCTAAATTTAAGATTTCTACATTTACATAATATTTTGTTTGAATAAAACAAGTGTTAGGATAAGATATTATTTATACATTTTAATATTGATGTTGTGTCCGAAATGTCTATTTGAAAATTTGCGTAACCAATATTTGTATTTCATTTATAAGATGTAAGGCATTAATTAGGAATTATGATGCTCGTTTTACTGGTATGCTAATGATAAAAATATAATTGTTGCCCCAAAACTTTGCAGAAATTGAATATGATATTAATATATTTCGCACTAACTTTATGAAAGGTCCTTCGTATGCACTGCCTTTACTCACAAATACCTCATTGTTATGCACCATCTAAAGTATTCTTATAAAGTAGTCATGTTACATCATTTTCGTATTAACTGTATTTTATTTAATTGTAAGTTTTCTATTGTTAGGATGTATTTTCAATTGCCAATACTTTTCATGTCAATTGCCGACAAACTAGCAGACAAGTCACTTGATGGTTTTCAGTTACCGCCGCCCATGGACGTCTGTGACATTAAAGGTATCACTGATGCGTTGCTGGCCAGGTAGAAAGACCTGTCACTGGCTCTCTGATACTGCAATCGACACGTTGAAACATTCCATTTTTGATTCTAGAAGGCAAGCAAAGTTTGGAAGTCAGAATGGCACAAAATCAATTCATGGTGGTAACCATGAATTCACCAGGTTTCTACAAAGTTTATAAACTTTCCGCCACAAGCTTGTCGCCCATGTGGGTGTGCCATGTGTAGCTGAGTTTAGCTTGGTCTTATGAAATGTTAATTGCGTTTTTTTAATTGTTAATTTACAGTCAACCATAGCTAACAGTCTTAAAACCAAACACACTGGTGAAAACTAGGTTATTAAAATACAACAAGTATCATATTATTGTAACACGTTTGTAAGTATTAATTAAAATTCAATACTAGAACCAGTGGTTATGGACTCTAACACTCTTCCAGAAGCCTTGACAAATTTACAGGATTTACACGTATAAAGGTTCAGCACAGGACAGCACAATGCGAGATGGTGTTAATTAGTTTTAATTGCTATCTATATGCATTCACTAACACTAAAATATGAGCCGATAATAATAACGAAATGATCTATGTAATTAAGTTTCAGTGCGGTTTATACTCTCTGTAATTTAGCAGCAGTTTGTAATAATTGTGTAATATGATACGGGTCAGTAAATAGCCCTAACCACAATCTGTGTAAGTGGGTTCAAATGTTGGCATACAAATACATTCGTAAGAACCCGCATGATACATGATTCTCATTGTTTCCAATTTTTAGATCTCAGTTTTTGTTAGTTTTATTATTCTAATATACAACTAGTTTTATTTTTTGTTAGTTTTATTATTTAATATACAATTTTAATACATTTTTTATAAAACTAACCAGTTTAAGATTGCACATTTTCATCGTTGATCTTTAAGGTTGTTTGATGTATTGCTGTGATTGATTGGACTGTGCCGATATCAATGTACCTATTCGTTGTATAACAATTGTTTTTTTCTAAATGTATTGTGTAAATAAAAATGTGATCATGGCTGTCTTTTTCTTGTTTTATTGTTATAGCAGCCTGCTATATTGTTATCAGGTTTGTTGATTTAAATTTTTATATAAACAGGAATGATTTTTTACATATTTTTGATAGTGACAAACGTAAAAAGAAGATTGTACCTACAATAGAATACATACTTACATAACTACTCATAATTATCCCGCTGCTGGGCTCGGGTCTCCACTCTTACTGAGAGGGTTTAAGTCCACCACGCTGGCCCTGCAAACGTTGTTTTGCTATATAAAAGATAGCATGACTCCCCTATAAGTATAGCGACGATCGGATATTCGAACGCCTGATGTTTTTACATAGCATGTGACCTATCGTTGTATAATCAATCATTTTGCGATGTAAATTATTTGTAACTCTTACCCGTTTTCCCGTGGGACCGAAGCATAAAGTAAATAAAAGTAAAAAGTAGCCTATGTTCATCACGGAAAATGCGTGCTAGTAATGGTAAAATATTTTTTCAAAAAAAATAATTTCGCAGCCTATTCAATCCAAACAAACATATCTCTCCTTTTTATAATATTAGTATAGATTTCTTGTGTGCTATTTACAATTTTATCTCAATAGTCGGCAAATGAGCCAGCGAGCTAACTGATGGTAAGTTCATAGCACGTTGACGACTGTGATACTGATTGAATCCCTGACACGTTTCCAGCCAAAAAAGAAACAGAAAATCCGCTTATTATAATTATCTACCCTCGTGGAACATAACTATAAACAACATAATTAATGCAAAGTTATTCAAACAACAGAAGCAGCTAACGTATTTAGATTACATAAAAGACAGGGAACAACAGTAAATGTAAATTATTGAAGATATTATGTGGAAGGTAATAAAGTATACTTTTATCAACATCGGTGATAAGGACACAATGTCTATCATTCATTCCGGCTGTTGCTTTCATTCGACCATTCATTCCTCTTCAAGAAACGAGTATTGGACGAGAATTATCATAAAATCTATGCAGACGACATGCTATCTACAATGACATCTGATATCACAAGTAATTTATTCTCTTATTACTAGCAGCTTACAACGACTCAACGCAAACTACTTTCATTCTTATCAACGAGGATTTAAAGTTCATTTTACGTGTTGTCGTAAATGAAAATCTATTTGAGAATTTATACTGAATTTTGATTTACGAGTTTTGTTTTAACTGTGCTGTTGACTCCGTAGTATATTGAATACATTAATTTACATGATATGCATAGACCATAATGCAAAATTAGGAACTTTCTAGAACATAACATTCATCACAACCATTGTTCTATTATTAGGCTCGTGTTTCCTCTCACATTAAAAAAGATTAAGACCAAACGTACACCATACTGACCAAATGCTGATTCTGAGACTTTAAATCCTTTTCTTTCCTTATTCAAAGATAACACACACCCCTTCTTTACTTTACGATATAAAACGGGTAGCTTAAGAACTACTGATTCTCTACGTACCGTCACATCTCTTTTTTTTACCTTCTATGTTGTGACGTAAGATGATGAGAATAGAATAGAATAATAATAGAATAGATAAGATGAGAATCGATGGTAGACTTCCGTTATCTGTGGAACGTTGTGACGTGGCCATATTATTATGACATATTTGAGTTCATTCATTTTACTTCAAAACATTATATGACACCGAAATGCATTATTTAATGCGGTTAAAAGTGGAAAACTGTGTTATGCGGGTAAATGTGGAATCGAAGGTTTATTACAGAAGGAAGCAAATTTATATACAAAGAGCGCAGTTTTACGTATAGTGTGATACATTTTTGATGAACTCTGGCTAGACTTTTGGCTTTTAGGGATTTCGCGTTTGTAACTACATTTATTTTAATTTTAGCATATGAGATCCGTGAGCCTTTATGCACCAAATGGGTGCAGAAGGAGTTTTGGGTAGAAATCTCAGAACGATCAGGTATCTTTTACAGATTTCTTCCAAGGTAAAAGATGGAGTACACATTTCATTTTCTACGGTAGACAGTCCTTTACAGTAATACGTATAGAAATCACCAGACTTAGTACCTTAGATTATTGTCAATAACTATTAGCGTGGCCTTAACCTTTCTAATTCTGACCTGAGATTCAAACCCACCAGCAGTAGCAGAGATAATCTTTATATTTGTATAAATTTTATCACAGCAGGTAATCTGTAAAAATAAATAAAATTGGAGTGTCTGTTTCGCTTTCGCTTTAGATCATAACGCGAAAGAGATTCATTAGCATAAATTTTGAATTGATAAATATATTCCTGTTGCACATACCACAAAGCCTGAAGACTAACTACTTGCTATTTGAAAGAGTAGTCAGCTCAGCATTGGAATGACATTTGTTCACAGGATAATAGACAGAATATTTATAAAATAAAGCATTATTATAACAGTGTAAATAAACCTTTAAATTAGACTTATTGAGAATCATCCTCTTTATTTATTCGAAAAAACTTTTCTGTTCATATTATTTGGGTACTGAAAATGGACTGCAGTCATCTGTTATGTCTGCGCAGAGATAATTTATTCCGCTAGATGCTCGGTATTTTCATTTCTAAAATGAACTTTCCAAATATTTCTCCGGTTCGGAAAGGTCGCGCATTTCGCTACCGACACGAGAGAAGATTATTTTGTATCCAACAAAATAACTACTTTTTCCTGTTCTATGTCTGTATCGTAGAACAGGAAAAGTTTCAGTTATGAGGTAAATATTAAAATTTGCGATGAACTGCAGGGCACGAACATCTTTTATATAAGTAAACTTGGACTCTACTCCACGACGCTGGTTCAATTCGTATCGACTGTGGATTTCTCGCCAAGCCTAATTTGGGTAATTATTATCACCAATGGAACGTCTCTAACGTTGCCTGAATACTATTTATAACATAGTTATAGATATAGATAATTCTATATAGGTATCGAGATAGTTCTAGTGGACAGGTATAGTGGTAGGATACCTTAACGTATTCTGCAAAAGAAGCGCTTTTACATTACGATACCGGACATGTATTCAACAGCAACATAATTTTTTACACGACGTTCTCATTTAAGTTTGTTTCGACATGTCCATGTCCGAGCTTACCACTTACAAACGCCCGGTCTTCTTGCTGCTGGCTAATAACATAAAATCGTAGAAAAAGGAAAAATGTCATGTCATGAAATATCGGTCAAGTTGGCTTTAAAGAAATGAGGTTGATCAGTTAATACCCCTCGAGTCCGTCGGCTTAACACTTAACAGCTTTATGGGTCATAATTTATGCGTTTAATATCTTCTTGCGAATATGTACCTACCTATATTAAATAAGTTTATAAGTTGTACAAAATATACGTTCTATTTAATTTTGAAGGCATACTAAGACAGATTTTAAGATTAACATAACAAACTTCAAGTCAGTAAATTTCGTGTTCCATATTAAAATAACTCCTACGCGGCGCTTGCAAAGTTAATATGTAGGTTAACAAAGTTCTGAACTTAGAATCTTATACGATGTTGTTTTTAAAGCCAGTAGCTGAGAAACAAGCAGATGTATCACCTGGTAATTAGCAATCACTGCCGCTCATTGACACGTTGCCGGTCAATAATTATATGTATAACTGGTCAATAAGTTTCCGGTTCTCCGGCACAGTAAACTAAAAAAGCGGGTGTAAGTAAGGCTAGGCAGGTGAAAAACCCGACAACCTTGAATGACTACTTCAAAGTTGTGTTTTTCTTTGTCGTTTACTCGTTACTGATGGTGGTGGCCAATCACGTCAGACTCCATTACCACTTTTTCCAGGCTTTTCTGTCTCGTGAAAGTTTTGAAGAGTCGTGCACGGAGGTGTGGCACGCTTTCGGTATTGCGTCAGTCCAGTGAGTAGGTGATCGTTGTCTAACCCTTTTATCTCCTTGATATGCCGTACACATAAGTGTGTATGATGTCATTTCGTCCAGGGAAGCGGACGGTTGTTACTACAATTCTCAAAGGTTCTTGACGTTAAGCACTCGTAAATCATCCTCTAAAAACTTTATGTCTCACAAAACCGATCATATGAGTAATAATAATAAAATATTTTTTACAGCTGCCAGTTTCATTTCTAGCCAAGTGTTTATAGGGATGTCAAATAGCTAATCGTTTTCACTCGGATTAGTCCGATGAATAATTGATGATTACGAGTTCGGCTTAACAGCTGAACTTGCTTGACATCAATACTGATGAAGAATAATTATTTGTTTTATGTTAATGGTCATCAAATGAGCAAACGGGCCAGCTGATGCTAGGTGGTCATATGGTGCTTGCCGTCCAAGAAGTAAGAGTATTGCCTTCTGAATCTATATCGAATCCAATTTGATAGCAGGTTAACGTACCGAAGAATGCAAACAATTTTTGTAAAACTGAAATTGTCTACTAATGATTGTCAAACAAGACAGATACAACACACAGAAATCGTTTCGCTCAAATACTTGTATTTTATTTCTGTTCTAACAATCGTAAATATTTATCCCTCAATAGAACGTATTTTCAAATATGGAATAAAACTTTCATTTTAGTTTCATTAACCAAATACGGTTTTATTTAGTGAACGAATTTGCCTTGTCAAATGTGAAGCCTCCCTAAAGCCTGCGTCATATGGAATAGATATAAAACTTGTCATCATATACGACTTGATTACATTCGGGATTTTTACGATGAGTCGTAGGCAGTAAATATTTTATTTGACGAATGTATTATTGACACTGAAATATCTTTCTTTGTAACGTGTTCACTTTAATCTCAGATATAGCTTGAAGGACTGTTTTATTAGACGCAAATTTATAGACTTCACCTGAATATATATAAAATAAAATGTATGTTTTATTTTTAAGTGAATAGTCGACATACGTGACTGTAAGTGTGTCCGCATGCTAAGACTTTCAATAGCACGTAAGGCATCATCGCGATCTTTGGCAATCATTCGGCATGCACAGCAAGCTCCCAAGTTCTCATGAACGTACAATTAGCAATGTCCAATGTGATCATTTTGTGTGTCTTACGTCGCATTAATTAGTCATCGTTCATTTAAAATAATTTAAATATAATAGCAATACAGACACACTTCACGGATATTTATTGATAAAAAATTTAACCTCACATAATGGAAAATGCCAAATAACTCCAAAAAAAATCTTCTTTCTGAATGTAATGAAATTAATGAAATATACCTACGTAAAAATAAATGACGTGTTTTCTTTAAACAGAAGCTTTTAATTTAATGGGTCTAACATGAAGAGAATTTAATATCGAATGATCACGTGTTTAATGACGTGTAAATCTGAAAGCAATATATATTGCTTTATATTTGGATACCAATAGCACTAAAATGTTTATTGTTTTATTACATTTATTGTGCTATGATGAAACAAAATTGTTATTCGAAATTATCTGGAGATTTCTTATATCGAATTTGTTATACCAATAACTGAAATCACAATACAGTGCAGTGCGTGTACTTGAAAAACAGCTCTAGAACAATCTTCATCCATTTTCGTGTCGTAGGATTCTTTTGTTGATGAAAAAAAATGAAAGATACTACAGTGCACTGTCACGCCGCTTCCTTCTTATAGATACCCTGAGAGCATAAGCCACTGGGTTATCAGTCTCAGCAAATACTAAGGTGGTAGTCGACGGTTGCTGTTTAGGCAGGATCTCATTAATGCTAGCGAAGGATCTATGCTGTCTTAAGTTGTTCATCCTGTAAATCAATGATATGCTACAGCAAACCAGTGATATAAATTGTCAAGCGGATGACAGCACGAAGATGCATTCCACGGCGTAAACATTATGCAACATCAAACTTAGTCTGAAGTAAATCAATCTCTGGAGGGGATTTCTGTGGATGCCGATTTCTTTACAAAAAAATTTAGAGTAAGTAATTGTTGTTAGCAAATACTAAATTATACTAAACAATGAGACAGTATTAGAAAAAATTGTGTCTCTAAGTGATACGTCCTTTGTACAATGCCATGGCTAGATTAAATCTTTCAGGACCAAGCTGTAAATCGTTGTAGAATTATGTCAGGGACTCCGGTAGCATTGTTTGCATTCGTAATGAAATGGTCATGGGCAATTGTGGATTCGCAGTCAACCTAGAGTAGTTAGAATACATTACCTTACATTGATATGTAGGTCATCATCATCATCAGTACCAATAAATTTCCTATTGCTGGGCTTGGGTTCATTTTATATTAGCACGTTGTAAAGCCTTTGTATAAGATTGGTCTCTTCTTCTAAAATCAAGGATAAATCCTTTTTTCGTGTTTCAAGCGAATCTTCTGCGCCTTTTTGGCTGACAACGATGATGATTGATGATTAATGATGATTCATTCATTCATCATTAATAGCTTTGGTGTCGTTGACATTCGTGGTCGACTGTGACCGCATATCATAAGATTGCCCCTCTGCTCGATCGCCGGCTATTGACATAGAAAAAGAACTGCCATCATACCCAATTAATTAAATTTAGTGAGTTTTAAAATTTATTTCTATTTCATAACAGTATAAAGACAAAAAGTAGTATTACTGTGAGTGTTTAACACTTTCACTCGAGTTGGAAAATACACGGTATGTTTTTCGTGTCAAGAGATTTGAAAACGACACCTACGCACCCTTGACTCTCGTGAGCTAATTGGATAAATTTATAAAAATGTTGTTTGTATTTTGGGTACAATGGTCTGGTGGTTCCGTGAGATAAATTTGAACTAACGTTATATTGTATTCTGTTAGTTCATTATGTGGAGTAAATAAGAGATCTTGAATTACAGTTTTTTTCTCTTACTTAATTGTTATGCAAATGGAATAATACAGAATGCTCGCAGGGGATTAGCTTGGAAGCAGAGCCATTGCAGAGTAAATAAATGATGTATGATTAATTAATATTAATTATTATTAGGCTTTAAGGAACTTTACTTTTACTTGGGCCTTGTCCACGTTTTTTTTACAGGTGCACTTAACTGAACGTCAGATTTCATTAAATATCCCGGTCACATCTGTAGGTAGTCGTTCGGTTTAACCAATTTTTCCCGATGATATTTTGGCATAGTTGTAGGATTATTGATTGGCCGTACGATGCTCGTGATCGTGACCAAAGAAAATATTAAGTGTTGAAAAGCACGTGACAAGCTGATCTCCGATTTCATTTTAGTCAACAACGCGTCTTCGATACTATTGGTGTTACAGACATGTGCGACGGTGAGAGCTTAGCATTATTTGGTCCGTCTTTATCGGCTGTTAAAATATTTTTACAAAAATTCAAATTAGTAATATCACCACGTTAAAACCTTATTTTAAATCGAATCGCTGTTGCTTCAAACAATTCTATTAATTAGTCTAGTCGGGCCACACCACAGGACCTCACTGCATCATTTAGAAGTACATAAATCAAGCCGTGTAACGAACTGTGATACACTAAATACATAGTTAATGGCCATACAATAGAACCACGATTGTTGGTTTAGTAATTTATCACCTTAATATTATCATTTGGTTTCATTCATATTTGTAATAATTATCGTTTAGGCATTCGTTTATGAAATGTTAAGTATTATTTGTGACAAATACGAATGAAATTGTAATGAGACTAAGTACTAAATATTTCACGAAATATTTATTGAGATTTCGATATTAAAGTAAAAATCAAAATATGTTTTATAGAGTTTTCAATCTTTTTGCAACACTCGTTAGATTGTCTAGTGCATTGTTTGTCTGTCTTTAACACGTGATTTGGAATCCTGCATATACCTCTAATATTTCAAAGTATTAGCGTATTATTCAAATTCATTTATTCATATAAATTTACTCATTAAGAACATATTTTTTTACTTCTATTAACGGCGAAAGAAACTCATGAGCGCGTCTTTTAAGACGATACACATACTTGTATATCATACAGTAATCATTTCTTATTTTATATATAGATTAGAAATTAATTATCACTTACAATGGAGAAGAACTCCTTTCCTATTGATATACAAAATGTAATACTTCAGCGATGAAACAAAAACGCCATAATCTTATTCAAAACAGCCCTATATATGGCGTGGTTGCAAATACCGCAATCATACTTTATTGGGTGCGTTACTGAATAAAGTTCGTTAGCTGCACTTTACAATGCAATTCGCAATGTTCAGGCGTTATCTCACTCACAGCGACTCGTAATTAAGAACGTGTTCACGACAATAACCCATTAATTGTGTCGAAATGATTTGTACTAGGTGGTAGGAACGATTGTCACCTCACGGCGTTCGCTTAATTACAAGTGGCGGGTCAGACTGGTTTAGAAAACTGAAGACTGAGATCGTCAGTTTCATATGAAATAGGATAATCATGTGTTTATAGAAAAATATAGTTCATAGAACAAGACCAACCCGCACTTGGCCAGTGTGGTGACCTTATGCCCACTCAGTGTGAAAGCAGATCCGAGCCCAGCAACGGAACAGTTATGGGTTCTTATGAATGTATAGAACAATTAATATAGCATAGGATATAGAATAAAGAATACACGACATTTAAAAAAGGGGTTGTAAATTATCCAACTCAATCTTATCTACTCGTGTGGCACCCCATTGAAGATAGGGGTAGCAACAGGCCACATCACGTTGCTAGGCTATATTACATTTAATTTTAACACTTTGGGGAAGTAACATCACTTATGGTAATAGTTTTGGACTTTAAAGAGTGGCGACTCAGGTGTGTCTGTTTGGGTTTATGACATTTTTAATGTCAAATATAATGTAAATAAAAATGTCAAAAATTCAAATATGTAAATTTTATGTTAACTTTACATAATAACTTTTAATTTAAAAGGTTTATTCTAATGTAAACAATTTAATTCCCTTGGCCGGAAACACACGCTTCTAATTTGTGTAGGTTTGTAACGGAATGAATAGAGTGTAATACTAATTGTTTGAATAAGTCGAAAGGCAGTTAAGTGCACTCATAGGCTTTCTAATAAGTACTTGTCACATTGTTTAGAAATGTTCGAATTGGTAATTGAATTAAGTATCATAAGACCACTTTGTATAATGGCTTAGTGCTTACGTAACAGACAACTTTTTTAATTTTACATTAATTTATTTTGTAATATAATTATGTAATAAATGTATACGGTATATGAAGTAATAAATGAAATATTGTACATAGGCAAGATGATATTTTTTTTATATGTCCATAAGCTTGATGTACAATTGAGCATAGTATTTACACCGCTTATTTTAAATTAGGCATTACTTCGTCTATGTCAGCCAACTATTAGTCTAAGCACATTTCGCTTATTTCTATTATGTTGTAAATCTATATGAAGTTACCCACAATAATCGTGTTCCTTAGAATATGTTTACTTCACTTCGTAGAATGAAGCAATTCATATAATAATCAACTTCGCTTCATGAAGTTTCTTTGATCTTAAGGTTAATGATTAATAGGCACACTTTGAATAATTAGACGGTGTTGAAATCATTAGGCTATCATTGCCTTTACGTAATGCTTAAAGTATCGAGCTTAGACTACTTTGTGTTCATTTCGTACGAAATAATACTAATGTATTGAAATAAAACATTTTCTTATAATATACTTACTGAACTACAACTCAATAAACACGTCTAAAGACCACCCAAACATTTATTTATCGCCCAAACTACTGACCTCACAAATAGTATCGTTTATTTAAAGAAATAAACTAACAATTTCATTACAAAACAAAGGTGCTATATTCGTAACACATTTTTTGTGCGACGTATTTTCCCGCATGAGACGGTTTCATGCTTGCAGTAGTTATATCACTTTGAAAATGTAATAATATTATATCATATTACGATAATGGAACATACTTAAGACTTGAAGTAGAACGCAATTTATTCCAACAATAATACTAATAATAATTCACACACCTTTGAGATGATTATGGATAACTTCTCTATGCATGCTCTCTAAGTACCTAAGTATGTAGCATTCTTACGGATGATTCTGTCACCAAAGAGAGTGTCGATTAACTTCATGTACCTACATAACTTTGAAAAAAATGTATTGCGTGCAGGATTCGAATTCAAACCCTGTGCAGGAGACCAACGTTCAAACCACTAGACTATAACTGCTTTAAGATGTCCAGTAAAAAGTAAGTATTAAATAAAATCAATGAGACGGGTATGTCACTTACTCAAATACTTCGTATATTTACTTTGCTCTTGTTTCAAGACATTTTTATTAAGTATTATTAATTCAATTATCATAGATTCAATTTCCGGTCAAACGCCTAGAATTTACGGATTATCGGCGAGCACGTCCAGCTTGACTTGTTCCGCTGTTATGAAACTCAATTTGCCCAATTTCCGTGATCTGTATACAATAGGAACGAGACGAACTCCTTTACAATGCCGTTCTTTATTCAATTACGTGCCAAACAAATTTATGGGTATTTATTATGCTTCCTTCTGCAGATATTTTTTGATTATAGGCTTATTGTGAGCAACAGGATATACAACGTAAATGTATGTACTTGACTAAATGCACTGTGTACCTAATCTTACA
>DWLV01000018.1:0-13655 GCA_018251835.1 Orses cynisca | reverse complement strand
AATAATCGGAGATCCCGCTTCCCTCTTGGCCGACAACGCGTCGTTTACGTGTTTGGTGACGTCTTTAAACGTCCATGGGTGGCGGTGATTACTTACCGACCGGTACCGGTTGCCCGTCGTTTGTCAGTATAACTATTCCACTGTTACCACGGGTCTGTTCCTGGAGAGACAAAGGCCATCGTACACGATGTCTGCCACGTATGGATTGGCAGACTAGACACCTTTTATCACATCAAACTAGAATATCGTGTATTATCATTTATTATGCCATCTTCATTGCATATCAATATATAATAAAAATGTAACGCCTGTACATGGAAAATTTATAAGAAATAAAAGTTATTGGGACCTTTATCAACGTAATAGCACCGAAAATCAACGATTGTTAGAGTTTTGGTCTGTTCGTCTGTGCGTTTGTGCACGCTAATGCTCAGAAACAGTTTATCCGATTTAGATGTGGTTTACACTGTGGTACATTTAGTTTACATTGTGGTAAAGTCCACTTAACATTTAGTGTTTGTTTCATGTCAATCGGTTTATAAATAAAAAAAAATATGCCAATTGAAAGAACGTGGCTGGACATTTATAGTTGATTCATGCCTGCACGGGTATATTCATTACAAAAGATTTATATGTCAAAACTACGTTCGTCAACGGGGTCAGCTAGTAATGAAATAAAATTAAAGTTCAAATAAAGTTGGTTCTTAAATAAGACTTCAACGAGATCCGTCATCATCACAGCCCATAATTTTCTTATATGTTGCACTCAGGTCTTTTCTACTTTACAATAAGATGGTTCAAGGCTATATGACACTAAGCTAATGAAGGGCTGTAGTACTGTCAAACAGATAAATACTACATTACAACTTCTTTCTCAAAGCTCAAAAACGTTATTCGCAAATTTGAAACTACCGGTACATATATGATCCCTGTCAGCCATAGCCTAGTGGTTTGAACGTGTATCGGCCGCGCTGGCGCCTAAATACATATTATATACCTATAAGCTTACAAATTTATTTGCGTGTTCCATAGGTGCCACTTATTACGATATGGGAATAGTTCATAAAGTATCTGCGGCTCCCGATAATATTCTCTGATGTGTAGTCTTCGCACTCAACCACCAGTGCGGACATTTACCCCTATCGAGGGAGGAAACTTGTGCCCATCCGCGGGACGTTGTTGGATAAGATAAATATGCCTTCTAACGACCTAAAAAGTTAAATTAATGTATTAAATTACACAAATGTAACGTCGTTTATTCATGGCCCATTAATTATTCATATAGTTTAAAAATGTTAAATTCATATAGTTTAAAAATGTTAAATCATATAAATATTTATAAAAATGTTGTTACATTTACATCATAATTGTTATTATGGTCATAAAATGTTATTTTTAACACGTTGTTGAACGAGTAATGAAAGAGATGTTTTAAAAACAAATGAGAAAAAGTTGATTGGAACTTACTCTATCTTTTTCATCGGAGTATCGGAGGACATGTTTGGCATACCGATAGGGCTAAACGACATCGCTTTCGTCCGCAAATCGCTAAAACATGATAAGAAGTACAAAATTTCCAATTGGCTTATTTCCATCACGTACCCTTTTCAAACAAGCTTCCATTAAGGTAATTGATGCCGGAAAGTAAATTAAAGTATTCCCAAAAGTACGTCGTATTATCCAAATTAAGCAGGCTTCAATAAAAACAAAAGAGTTTTCAGAAACCTGCAGTATCAAATTTATTTTTCCTAAAGACAGGCATCAGAATACCCTGGGTGATTGTTTCCTTGTTAGTTTGAAATATAAAATGTATGCCGATGTCGATTTCTGTACGATCAGTTTTTAACCAATACCCGTCAATTACATTTCTTTGCCATTTCATTAAAAGATTGATTACGTCGTACGTTTAACGAAAACGTAATAATAGTACGTATTATTAGTCATACAAATGTTAGGATTTAATAGAATGAAGTTAAATAGAATTGTTTGTATGTAGAAGTAAATTCATACTTGTACAACAAGGCTGGCTATTACCGTGCTTTTATCCTGCGAAACGTTTTACATGTAATTCAATTGTAATGTTCTTGACTGGCACTACTGGTGATGCTCCTATCCACGAACGGCGAACACTTACCGCCAATTGACCCGTTTGCTCGTTAATCAGCTATTAACATAAAATAATTACAACGCATCAGCAATTCTGTAGCGCATACCAATAAAAAAAATACAATAATAGCAACACATTTAAAAATACTTACCATTAAGACGAACGTTTCATGTTGAAACTTGATCCAATCGTACTTTTTCTCGTTGAATGAAATCGGTACTGCCAACGCAGATATTCGATTTTATCACTACATAATAATGTTATTTCGTTCCTGTATGTTCTTGCTACTGTCGCGTAAAATCTTATCACCCAATAATACTCAACTCGAGAATTGTCTTTAGAACCAGTGTACTTCCTTATTACAATGGCAGCAATAACAATGCTTTATATGTATTAACTTTTATTGTAAATACCGGCAACCAGGTTGATGAACTACGTGACGGTGAATGGTTAATAGCGCCTTCTCAGTTAGAAGAAAACGCTGAACCCACAGGATAAAAAATAAAATACCTCTTTAGGGTTGAATTTTAGGAACATATATATTGGCTTCATATCAAGAATAATTGGCTTAACATGAATTGGCTCCATTCATCTCTTAAATCTAAGCCAACCTATTCACCAGTCGTGCACCGAGCCAAAAAAAGGAGGAGGCATTAGCGCTTACTCTCCCCTATTCAAGGCACTATACCAACCTATTTACATATTGAAAATTTTAAGGGATGTGTAAAAGCTTGTAAGTAAAGGATTTATAGTATAGGTGAATATATAAATTATAAGGAAGCCTGGACATTATAACGTTGCGCCCCGTTCCACCTAGATCCCTCTTTTTGTGTAATTGCTAAATTTATTTAAAAGATGTGCTGAGGAGTTTCTTTCGCCGTTTCTTCTCTTCAATGACAAAGCACCTTTCCGAAACGATAGTTGAAGTTAAATACGACGTGCGTAACTGTATTGAGAAAATAACCAAATGATTAAGTGATTTTTAATTATATTTTTAATCCCGACGGTACTCATGCTTAAAATAAAATAAAAACAATAAGTTAATATACTTCCATTCATTGATAAGAAATATAAAGCAACAAATAATTATATGAAAATGAACATTAAACTTTCTTATAGTAATTATTACCATTAAATTAACATAATAATGTGTGATTAACTTTTGACCTGGTTTACGATAATATTTAGATAATAAATTAGATAAATGTATACAGCAAGTTAATGCGAACACACAAAACGAATGCTCTACAAGAAAAATATTACACAAGTAACGTGGTATAAACAGTTATCGATAAAGCTTAAAATCCAATTTAAATGCATGTAATGCAGGGCACATAAACAACGTTCGGTGAAAATAGATTGGCCATGAAAAATTCATGTGATTTATTAGATTTAAGTGTGCTAACGAATAAGCAGCACCGCGGGAAGTAAATAATACGTATTTGTGTGACTTGATACAATTTATCGGGATAATAAATAGCAAACAGTAGCAACAATGAACCGTTTTAACAACGTGTAAACAGCCTAACTTGCTATCATATAATGATAATGAGTTTAATACATGTCTGGGTCTCGCTGTTCGGAGATACGATTGGAAATTTTATCATACTTACATTATAAATTGACTATTTTATGTCACAGGCGCTGAGATACATGACTCTATTACTTACAATTATGTAGAATTTATAGGATTTACTAGAATGTTTGATTTGAAGAACTCATTTTTTTATATTTACGTCTTCAAAACCTATAAATGGCAAACTGCTTGACCGGTCTTGTCTCACATTGAGAGTATTCAAAGCCATGCTCCATCAAGCTGACATAGTGTGGATATGAAGATTTCACGCTTCTTTGAGAACATTATAGTTAACTCTGAGGAATTCATGATATTTTCCTAAATGGAACTAAAAAATACAAGAACTTTAAAATCTCATCACACAGCTTCTAACGCCATAACGAAACTCATAGCAATATTTATATTCGGTATTTTATAATGTTATATTCAAGAGGCGTCACGTATATATAAAACGTTGTCTATTATTATATTCCTATAAATAGGAGATATACAATATAATTTCTATGTGGTGTTATAAACGTAACACCGAGAAAGTACCAAAACAACCCCCTATCGACTAATTTAAATAAAATATGGCTGCGGCGCCTGAGTAGGTTGATTTTTTTTTACAAAGTGTGATAGTCAGGCGGGCGGAGGCTCGGGTGGGGCGCGTACCGCTGACACAGTGGCTCAGTCGGCCACCGGACGCCGAGTGGCAAGCATCATCGATTTTCTCCGCACGACTGTACGCGAGGTACGTAACATCACGTGCTCGTATTTTCATCGCGGCTATTTCCACGCGACGCGTATTTTCGAACGATCTGTTAAGCGTTCAAGGCCGCGACTGTTTGCGTTAAAGTTTACGCTCTGAACGCTTATGTGTTGAAGTGTAAATTTCATTAAAAACACAATAATATTATCTTGTATCACGAGTCTTTGGAGGAGGAAAACGAATTGTTTTCATGGTTTCACGATCTTCGGTGAGCGCTTAGAATAAATAATGCGATAACTATACTTTCAAGGTTGTTCAATTGATGTCGTAGCGTCACTGTTACTCTTATGCAAATGTGTTTTGTATGCATTTTGCATACTGTACGTAATGAACGTTTCTGAAGTTTGCGGAAAATCTGGTGTTACGATTTTGTGTGAGGTAAATTATATATAATAAAAGGTCGCGATGACCAAGTGTGCGTTGATAGTGTGATCATGACCTACAGATGGTAACATTCTAAATATTACAACCGTGGCACGCGGCCTGGCATCATTTCAGATCGCGTTTCATTCAGACGTATGTATGTAATTGTCTTTATATTTACAAATAAATATACAGATGTAGATTGCGTCACGACATATTGACAACGGTTAAAAGTACTTCACGAACAAACAAACCAGTTAAGAGATTAAGTTTAATCGTGGTTAAAATTACGATCTTTGTTTGTACAAGCGACTATTTAAAGTTATCGTGTTTCCATTTGTATAACTCTACTATGTATACATATATAGGTATTTAAAATTAATATTGATAAGTACAGTAGCACTTACTTTAAATGAGTTGTTTTTCTAATCGTTGAATAATTAATACTGAGACGTTGGTCTTTTATTCAATTCAGTAAATTATTATACCTACTTGTAATTCATTGGTCATAATATAGTTACTTTTGATTCAAAAGCACAATAAATCTTTTCATCATCAACGTCAGTCAAACGGACACAGGTATTTTCAAGTTAGGTCCTTTGAATTTTTATTTGTGACAATCTTTGCCACGCGATATGATTTCTAGAAGATTCTTTCTCAATTAAATTTCCTTAAAGGACAAAGTTCTGTACAAATCACATATCTCTAAAGCCACTGACTTGAGATCTATTGTCTCAAACAGAATTAGACTTATATTATTTAGTTAATTATTTGTATCATTCCTGTGATAGTGCTTTCACCGTTTTTCTAACGATTAAAATGAATTTTGTAGATTTGAGTAAAACCGTTTCTAAATGTCAGTAGCCGTACTGAAAACCTCTGAAATGCCAGAAGGCTTCACAAATCAACGTTTCTCTACTTTTGACTAAGACTAACTAAGACTCAGATCAAAGCGTACTTTTACTTATCTCAAACTAAAGTTTCAAGCTAAGACCGTTTTCGTATTTATAAACACTACTTTGACAGCGTAAACTTAAGCTAAGTGTATCTTGAGTGCAATTTTGGTGACAAAAATTTGGTGGCAAATAATTTTGGTGGCAAAAAATTTTGGTGGCAAAACAATTTTGGTGGCAACACAATGTTGGTGGCAAAAAATTTTGGTGGCAACACAATTTTGGTGGCAAAACAATTTTGGTGACCTACGAAAATGTGATACTAATAACCACTCAAAAATAGTTCTCCATACTGCAAACCCAAAGGCTAAGACGACCTAAGGCTACCTAAGCGGTTTATACATTTCAACGTTAAACAAACGGTTTGTAGTAGGTACGAATTTAACAAGGTTCTGATAAAAAAGTTTCTATTTACAGAATGTTTCAGTTATATAAAGGCATCGTTTGTGGCGCAGTAAAGCAGTTATTGGATTCTTATCGCATAAACCATTGGTTGTGAGCGTGATCTGAGCTGTACAACAATTTGCTTATGGTGTAAAATAGTAAACTCCGAAGGGGTTGAAATTATTATGAGTAAATCTTTACTTGTTACTTACGAACTCAATTTAATTACTTGACATTTAGACTTATACCATATTCAATTAAAGAATGAAACAATTGAACTGTATTTTGAAAATATTTAATTTACTAGCTTAATAAAAGAATGAAGATACATGCAATGTAATTCCATTTTGTTAATTTTATTTTACTGTCTCAATTTAGTGACACTCGAAATGCACGTATACATTTAATTTAATGGAATAATAAAGCAATTGATTTATATTTAAACAACTAACTTATAGTCAAGATTTATACATGCAAACCATATAATTTAGAGAATGAAGCGATGGAATTCTAGTTAAATTTTTGTAACTTTTAATAATATTTGAAGGTGTATAAAATACGCGACATTAAAATTTAATACGAGAAATATGATGATTTTCGATTTTGCCATTTATTTAAGTATAAGAGATATTACACACTAATTTATCTGCTTTTACTTCCCATACTTACTTCAAAGTTCGTACGTTGTGTTATAACAATATGGTTTATCAATTTCGTTTTAAATATAAAAAAATAATGTACGCAATGATAAGAACACACAAAAGTGTGGTTAACTTTTATGTACAATTATCACTTAAAAGTAATAAATTTATCAACTGTGTATATGGTACAATAGTGTACGTGTTGGTTTTGGAATTGGTTATGATGTGGTTGGACAGATTTCTTGGTTGTGGGTGGTAGAGGTGATGGTGATGAAGATGATGATAAAAATATATAACTAGATAATCATACGTATGATTCTGGCTAACTATTAGATTGGCAGACTTTGCACAAATCGAAAATATTAGTGAGAGTTGAGATAAGCAAGTTTTGACACCTGTTTTTTACTGAAGCGAAGTGATAACTAATTTCTATGAAACATAGAAGTGCGAGCGACCGATATTAAAACCACTAAGCTATTATCACGATAACAATGATATACAAAATATACGAAATAATATATACTACATACATATACAGCATACAATGTAACATTATGTTGTTCAATAAAAAATAAAGCATTGCCCCATTAAGTGTATGGCTATATACTTCAGTATGATTGACATTTGCGTGCAAAATAACATTATAAATTCTCTTTTTCCTTTTTATTTATTTAATTAAATGTATTAAAAAGCCTTATGCAAAACATGTATTTCTAAAATTAAAAAAAAGTTTCGCGATTACTATATAGAAATGGAATATTTTAACTTTAAAATCAAATAACGTGATATAACGTAATCACGTGAATGTCCTATCCCTGCAACCGATCGGTAAGATTATAATTAAATATTATTATTATACTAAAAATTAAAAATTCAATTACTCTTATTTCAAACAATTTGTTTAAACCCAGGACCTTACACAATATTAAATTCACTGTTATATAAAATTTAGAAAATAGAATATTATTTTGTAGTGATAATAAGATACATCTTTGAACCATCCTTAATTCTTAATTTTCCTCTACCGCTCTTGTGAAGACTGAATAAATAGAACTACATAAGCTAAATAAATCTTAACAGAAATAGATGATCTTGACAACCAAATTTTATAAAAATTAGAAAAAACATCATAAATGTGGTCCAAAGTGAAACACTCAAAACTCGAAACACTGACCTAAAAATGGCAACCATGACTTGTTTAGTGAATAGAATTTCAATAAAACAGCCACTTGGCAGGCTGAAAGTCGAGCACACTTTACTTGGCACGCTCTTCCACTGCATTAACTAATGCTTCACTTGGCCTTCAACTTTCAATTAACCGTTATCTTTATTATTCCAATATATTACTTTACATACTGATATGAATGTATTTCATTTAATTTAACAGCAGTGTTAGTTATACTTCATATTATTTAATGGCAGTGATTATCTATGATGGTTTTAACGTCGGTATTGCGCTTACAGATTTTCCGCTTGGATTCGAATCCGGTACCTCTGATTCTTCAACATTAAACATTAAATCGCACATCGATAAAAAATCGCGAGGAAACATATATATCTATATCTAGAGTTGATATTTGTAAACACGTATTCGATTATTGGTATTCAAGAGTGTTGGTATCGAATAAAACTTCTAACGCCACAAAAGGATTTTCCTAGAAGTATTATACCCTGTTTCACCCTTTATACAGTGAAATTTATCTAGAATCCTTCCTCGTATCTACACGTAATATAAAGAACGCAAAATTTTCATTTTTCTACACCATGTAAGGCTTAACGATATTTGTCATTCAGTGTAAGACATTTATTGACTAGAAACTTTTCTATCTTTTCTTTTTTACACCAGTGTAAAACATTTAATACCTTCCGCTTCAAGGCCGGCTACGCGTAAACGATGCCTTTGGTGTCGCAGACGTCTATGGACGTCGGCAACCGCTTACCATCAGGTGGCGTCTGCGTTTGCCGACTATTGACGTAAAAGGAGCTTTTAATTAAATTTTATGTTTATACCCATTTCGCGTTCTTTTACAAATATGTAAATTAAAAGCACTAACCGCCTCGCGACTGTAACATTCGTGCACACGCTTAAAACACACACACATAATGTTCAGCACAAAACTTTTAATTAATACCTCTCTGAGTCTCTCTGTATCTTTGAGGTTTATAATGAGATAGAAAAGGAAGAAAATTAAATTTAGATCCTCGAATTATGTAAATTGCATTTTCTTTCCTTTTCATACCTACTGATACGGAGAAGGAAGTGAATAATATCCGAGATTCGTATTAAATTGTATTTCCTTGATTATAATTGAGAAGTGTTTCTAAAAACATAATATTGTTAATAAACATTAAGATTAACCGTAATGAGCCCATTACTTGAATATAATATTATAAGATTATTTTTATTAATTCCCCAGCCCATTGTGTTAATATGATCTGCATTATTTCAGAAGGATTACTATCAGACAAAGACGCACAAAATATTTCATTGTATGAAAATAGAAAAATAATCACAATGACATTAAAATCTTAGAAGATTAAACTTCATTTAATTTCTGAAAGTAATATGAGTACTTCTATATAAATAACAAGCAGTGCTCGCGGCTCCTCCCGCGTAAATCCCGATCCCGCGGGAATTCTAAGACAAAAGCAGCCTATAGCCTTCCTCGATAAATTGACTATCTTACACTAAAATAATTTTTCAAATCGGTCCAGGACTTCCTGAGATTAGCGCGTTCAAACAAACAGTCTTCAACTTTATATTATTAGTATAGATTTATTATGAGAATTAATTTTTAGTTATTTATATATAATATGTTTTCTGGCCGCTGCGTCCCTTAGATTAAGACCCATTGCATTAAGTCAGGCCCTACTTTAAATAGAAATGTAGTCTATTTAAAATTGAACATAGACTTTGCTTCAAGAAACTATCTTCAAGACACAATTAGCGTAGACTTATTCAAGGCATAACGTTGTGTCTGCCATCTTTAAAAACTAAAGGCATAATAATATTGCAAAGTCTTGAATAAACATTATTACTCAAGGACAGAATTGTAAATATATAATTTACGTAACTGACAGTAATAATTAATTTAATAGTGCGTCATTGTGTCTTTCACGTAAATACCACTAAACTGTGTAAACATGCTCTTGGAAAAGTACCAAATAATTTTGAAAACTTGGACAATGCGTTAACACCTTAAGTTATCACAAATATTACATAAACATGATGTAAGACCTTGAAAATTGACATTGTTTTTCTTTTAAAAACAAAACTCACTTCATTTGATTTTCAATCTTATCTTCTTAGCGATAGAGTTCAACTAAACCATTGTGGTACGCAGTACAACAACTGACAGTCGCGCACATAATTCACATAACCGCTATCGACAGTTTTGGCTATGGTAGTGACCGCGACGATACCGCCTTGACATCGATACGTGGATCATTAACATCTCGCGGTAACCTCCGCCCATTGAGTTTTGGACGCCATTGTACTAGACGTATTGTTTCGCTGTTTGATTTACTATTTCGTCACACACGATACCATGAAAGGCAGGGTAAGTGTATGTACATTCACGTAGAGAATCGTTATTATCGTTATTATAAGTATCGTGATATTATTAATATTGTATTTGTAAACGTCATTCATTTTCGTACTGTTAAAAGGTATATTGTCATTGAGTATAAGAAACGGCGAAAAGACGTGAAAGAAACTCCGCAGCTGGTCTTTTAAATTTATGTAAAGCAACGAAAAAAGAAAGTTTCTGACCTGAGCGAGGCTGATCTCTGCGATATAATTTCCATTCTCAACTTTTCACTCTGAACTTCGAATTCTGGATATGGAGGAGTACCACAGGGATTTAAATTGATATTATAACTTAGTGGAGAACTTAGCACCATATCCTCGTCCCTTAATCATCAGGATGCACCATAAGCAGGTCAAATTGGCTAGGACTCAAGGATAGCCTACAGCCCCATACTAAGACAGTTAGCCATATTACTTTTCATAACGAACTACAATGTTTGTTTTAAAACAAGATTTTATTAGAGATAAATTTTACGTAGTAACATTATCCATTCAAACACTTTACGCCGTAGTCACGTTTCGACTATATATTTTTATGGTGTAAATAACAATCAGTCAGCCATACATTATTAATGGATACAAAAACAAGACGATATATTAACTTAATGGTAACGAAATTTATGCAGTGATAGTCTAGTTGTAAGTGGCTCCATCTACTAATCATCATGATCTCACAAAATTGATTCGAGCGGACTCAAGTCTTGCGTTTTGCTTCGGAGATTTGCGTTTTGCTTTTTAATTTTGTGAATTTGCACTTTATTTTTGGCTTCATTTGGACGGCTTTGACTTTTGCCTTTTTATTTTCGTATTATTATTTTTCTATACTAACATTATAAAGAGGAAAGATTCGATTGTTTGTTTGTTTGTCTTGAAGAGACTCCGAAAATACTGGAGCGATTTGAAAAATTCTTTTACCATTAGAAGCCGACATTATTTCTAATTAAATCTCTTCAATATTCTTTATAACTTAATCTTTTTAAAAAAACTTAAATATATTTCTTAACACGAATCTTTGATACATTATCAAAACATAATTCTACGGGCTACATTTAATCCTTTCATATAAATGAAAGAGGATTTCCATATCTATGTGAGTCGAGCTATCAATCGCATTCGTTCTCTTTGAGAACATTTAACCTACTTCCGAGACAAACGTAGAATCTCGTGCTGCCTTTTCAACGCATATTTCTGGAATTTTAAATTATTTCTTATATGAATTAAACCAGTATTAACGAATATTAAGGAAGCAATTTAAAGGAAGTAATCCGCTTAATATCAATGTTGACCTAGTAATATAAACATTGGTGTCTTTAGGCTCAAATTCTGAAACCAACACAAATTTTTAAAGTTATGTGTAGTATTAGAAATTAATTATCACTTGCTTCGATGAAGGAAATCATTGTAATAGTGAGAAAACTGAAGAAGAATATCATATGAGAACGTAAAGATGTGTAAAGGCACTTAGCCAGGCACTATGGCCGTAATCTTACATTGCAAAATGAAACCCGAGCCCAACATTGGGACAAGTATAAGTTGTGAGAGCGGTGTTGTGATCCCACATAACCCCCTACGGCACCTGGTTAGCTTTTGAAGGTTTCCCCCTCGACAACAAAAAAAAGGTGATAGCGAACAGCATTCGAACTCCTTCGACTTAGTTGTGGTCTGATTTCAGAAAAGATAAGGCTAGTAGGTCGTAAAAAATTATAACAACAAAGACTATCCCCGCCCACCTTTGGTGGCAAGAGGAGATTCATTCCATCATAACCATAAAATCTATTCCACATAACGCAAAACCTTTCCACAAAAACATGTATCTTAATTTCCCCCTTGACACCAAAAACAAAAGAGATTGGCTAGACTCAAGAATTGTTGAAGCAACTTACACCCGAAAAGTCTTTTCAATATTCTTACTATCTTACGTAAATATATTAGAACATGTATATGTTTGACGCAATAAAAATATTGTCAATATATTATTACGTATTGTCGATTCACGCTACCCAATCATACCTTTTATAAAATAGCTATTCGATAAAACGGTCTATTCATATCTCTTGATCCTATGCTATCCATCTACATAAATTGTTTATACGCATTCGATACCGTTTTTATGGAATAAAGGCAAGTCTTACTTGAAGCCTTTTGAAGTTTAAATGTTATTTGTATCACGCTTCAAAACCTACAAAATACTTTGATTTAAAAACATACACCACACAGATATTTTCGGCATACAAATATTAAGGAAAAAATCTGGCATAAAGCAAGAATGATTTATTTTCGTGGAATTGAATTGTAAATAAGGGTTTCCTCATTTTACCTAAAGCCTTTAAGGATATTTCACTTGCCAAAGACATGGTTGCTGAAAAAATGTAATACAACTCTTTCTGTGTTAAACTATTTACCTAATTTTAGGATATAACATTTATTTTTAGGTATCTACTCTAAAAACAAATGTTAATAAAAATAGTACTAGGAAAACAGCTTATTACAATAGTAATCTCTTAAATACGTAGTCAATTGTGAAAAGACTTAAACTTCTAAGTTAAAAAGTAGCTTGTTACTTTTTATTATATCAGCTATCTTCCCGTCAAACTCCCGTCCAAATAGGTCCAGCCGTTCCATAGGTTAGCCGGAACAGACAGATAGACTGACAAAAATTATAAAATAACAAATTTTGGTATACCTATGTATCGTGTATACATACACATGTATGTAGTAAAAAGAGGTTATTTTAATATTACAAACACACGTAGCTATTATATTAATTTGTATAGATCGGATTCTGATATTAGCAAACTGTTACCATCGAAGCATGACATGAAAAGCTAAATGCGGAATGAATTTTATGATGATAAATTATAAATGCTTCGTTTGATAGTATTGACAGTTGGCACACTTAGTGAGACGGTATTCATCTATGCTGTCACAATTTAAAAAACAATGGTGATGACATAAGAATTGCTCTACAAGTAATTCATTACACCATGCGTTTGATTTTGGCAGTGTAAGTTAAGAGCCGATTTTTATTTGAGGGAACTTTCTCTGGCCTATAGCTAATGTAATAGGGCGTAACTTAGGCTACCTTTATTTTAGACTTATAAAATAAAGTTAAATACCATGCGGACGAAGTCGCGGGCACAGCTTGTTACAAATAAGCATAAAGTATTTTTTTTCAATACACTTATGTATGTTTACGTATGCGGGTTACAGCTACGTTTTAAATACGTAGTTAGAATACGTTAATATCTATTACAACCAAAATTTAAGTTAGTATGGAAGCAGAATCTGAAT
>DWLV01000017.1:0-13683 GCA_018251835.1 Orses cynisca | reverse complement strand
CCCTCAGGACCCTACACTCCTTTTTGTGATTCAACATGTAAATATTCAATCAACAGCTAGATATAATGTACACCATCAAAGCGGCAGAAACTGCGCACTCGGGAAAGCTTTTGACGGACTAGGAAATTTAATTAGGTTTCTAAACAGATTGTGTGAGGTAATTGGGCTTTTCAACATGCTATACAATTATCTGAGGCCTTTCTCCTATTATACGTGCCTTAGAATACTTGAGAAAATTATGGTACATCTTCAGCAAAATAGCTCTAAAATTGAATTTTTACTAACAATTAACGTGAAATTGATCATTCAAGTATATGTACTAAGAAAACCAGCGTGACAGATCTATACAAACAAACATGTTATATATCTTCTATCTATATATATAAAATTCTCGTGTCGGTGTTAGTTCCCATACTCCTCCGAAACGTCGTGGCCGAATTTCATGAAATTCTATGTGTATTCGGTAGATCAGAGAATAGGTTGTAATCTTTTCATACTCCTAAGTAATAAGGATGTTTCACCGCAAAAAAAAATATTTTAATTTTTTGGATAATATATTTTAATAAACATTTTTATGATGTGGTATCAAAAAAAACATATCATAACCCTTCATTTTCACTCTTCTATCACGAATTTATATGGAGAAACGACGTTCGCCTGGTCAACTGGTATGTTATATAGAATATATTAATAATAATAATAAATAAAGAAAAAAATATTTATTGTAAATATCAACAAAACAGTAAAACAAAGATTTTATTTATTTGTGTATTACATGAAATTATTCTTAGAATTAAACGTCTGGTGTTGGTATAAAATACCATCCATTTAATTCAACCATCTGACTGAGTATGTAGGTCGAGTGTATCGGGGCCCGAAATACGAACTGTTTCGCGAAACAATGGCTACGAACCAGATTGATAGCTGAAACACAATCTCAAACGCAAGCTTTGAAAATAGTTCATAGGAAATGGGTATACGCATATCGGACTGTAAGAATGAAAGTGGCTCAACTCGAAAACTATGTTTTTGGGTTATAAAACAAATGTATTTGCGTTCAGTGTTTCAGCTTTATCGTATCAGTAAAATTTCGAAATACAGAGCTATTCACAAAATATTTTAAAGTTATAACATCAACAGATGTAAATTGTGTTAAACAATAGATAATTTTAAATTGTGTCACTTTTGTTCCGCTGTCCGCGTTTATAATCTGTTTGAAAATATGAAGGCTCTATATAGAACGGCACATAGTAACCAAATACGTACGTTTCGTAACAGCTACAACTTTTTGGGTACGAAAATATACATAAGGAGATTTGCCTTGAATTCTCCAACGCGAATTAGTTATTACACAATACTTTAGCTCAGTATTAATAATATGTTTTGCTACATAATCCCCAGACTGAATTCCAAAAAAGGCAGTCTGTAAATAACTATGCGCAAAAGTAATTTAGGCTTCGCTCGCTGTACTCGGAGATCATTATGGATAACTTATAAGTATGCAGGTTTACTGGCGATGGTTACCTTCCCCAAAGCATTGGTTGACTGACAAATAATATTTGACTGGCATAATTTGGTTTACTGACAAATAATGTTCGACTGGCATAATTTGTTTGACTGACAAATAATGTTTGACTGGCATAATTTAGTTGACTGACAAATAATGTTTGACTGGCATAATTTGATTGACTGAAAAATAATGTTCGACTGGCATAATTTGGTTAACTGACAAATAATATTTGACTGGCATAATTTGGTTGACTGAGAAATAACATATTTAGCATTAAGTCTGCTTTTGTTCCGTTACGTTCAGTTCAGTTAAGTTAAAAAAGTTTAAAGGTTCAAGAAGTTCAAATAAATAACTTGTAATACACGCGTAACTTTGTACAAGTTGTGATGTCGGATTACCTTAGCAAATCCGGACTCTAGAAATAAAACTTAAAATATAACAGTATTAAATTTAAAATACATTACTCATAATTGTCCCATAGCTGAGCTCGGGTCTACTTTCGTACTGAAGCGGGTTTAAGAGCATAATATACCACACTAACCAAGTGTGGGTTGGCAGACAATTTAATACTACTAATAAATTAAAGAAATACTTACATTTCATTATCCCACGCACCAACGGCCACAATATGTTCATCTACCATAACACAGGAACTGAGTGGAGTTTTTGATAACGAAACACTTCTAATCTGCTTCCGCTGAACAACATCATACACCTTCAAAGTCCCGTCTTCCCCTACCGAGATGAGTCTTGACCCTTGCCGTATAACACAATTTACGGATTCCTTATGCAGTTTTATCGTATCAATGCAGCTTGAAGTATAAGTATCACAGCATTCCGGTTTTCGTATTGGTCTACTAACTCGCTGGACAATTCTCCTCACGTGTGGCGACGTGAATATCTGCTTAGGAACCTGACCAAACTCCATTATTTGTACTTCTAACGCGTGCCTGTCGTTCATATCATAGATACAGTCAAGGTCTACGGATCCTTCGTAACAAACGTGATGGAATACTGAAAAATATTAAAGTTAATTAAGGCACAATTTTTTTTTGTATTCGAACGAAAAAAATTTTTTTTACACAGGTGGCCAGTTTACGCGTTAGAATGCTATTGACATAAACTTACATTTGAAATAGACAAAATTATATTTTAGAGTTGTAAATCGAAAAAAAGTGACTGAAAATTTTACTAGCTTTAATTTTGTTCGAAAAACTAAATAATTAAAATTGTAAAAATAAACATATGGTTAAAAATCTGTGAAACAGTTCCGATGTCACAGATATATAAATAATTTTAATTAAAAAAAGCATAAAGTGTATGAAAAATCACATAAGTTAAACATCGAGATATGATAAAGGAGTTTTGTTTCTGATGGACATTTTGCTGTCTAGTGGCTTCTACAACTTCACGCGGACAGAGCATGATACAGATTATACATTTAAACTAACCATTGTTCGCTTCAACCGCCTTTTCACCCCTTTGTTTATAACCAAAAATGAGATCTATCCACAAATGCAAGTGTCTGGACACATAGTCACTCTCCAACGCGTCCCGTAATTTCACTACAAAGTCTTCAGGTGACTCCGCCCACGGAGGAAGCTTCACATCACACACTTTGCTACCATCATGCCTCGTTCCGAAGTCTATATCGTATTTATTGACCAGGAAATCCCCTTTAGCACTTACGTCATAAAACTCTGGTACTAGTTCCTGAGGAATAAATTCAAAAAATACTAGTATAGTTATCGTTAAATTTCTAGTACGTTCCGTGTCCCTAGACAAAAATCTTAGCGTTTTGCGTTTATACTTAAAAAAAATTCTTCCGTTTATGCGTAAAATTGTTTGTCTAGGGACTCTGATGCAGTCCTTGGTCCCACTAATACATAAGTTGTTGTTGCGACTTCACTCATCGGTGTTTCAGAGCGTACTAGAAATTTAATGAAAGCCACGATACTGCTTAAAAGTTAAATGCCGAAGGGAATTCACGGTGATAGGGTTTTTTATTTTCCTGTTTACCAACTTAGCATACCACACATACACCCTTCTGGAATCAATCATGAAAAATTTCGACGTATTCCGATTGCATCCAAAAGCCATTACTAAACGAGTTTCCGCTTCCTTCTTCGCTGCCAACGGGTCATTAATGCTTTTGGTGTCATTGACTGATAACCGCTTACCATCAGATGACCCGTCTGATCGAATGACTTTAGAAAAATAGATATCGATAACATACTAATAAACTCATAACTCGTAAAACTGGCCGAATTTAAACATTACTTTTTTTTATTGTATAAAAACAGACGTTCTAATTTACCTTAAAATCCGACATATTATTCAAACAGTTATTGTAAACGTCTCTAATCGAGTTGAACATTCTGTCAGGATGATCGAACCTACCATTTTGAAGGCACAACATATACTGTGGATATTTGCGAACCTGCAAACAAAACATATCTTAGAAATCACAAGTAAAACAACAATTATTACAATATAAAACTTTCTTCTTAATATTTTTTCAAATCGTTCGTTCATTCAACTAATACATTATTATAAAATACAATTACTTAGCTAGCATATGGCAGCTTGGCTAAGGATGCGATGTAGACTTAAATGGTAAATCATACTAACTTAGTAAGCCTATTAACTCTTGACTAAAAACCGTACAAATTATAATAGGACTAATAATAATTTATCATACCCTGATACTTTGATAAATAAGATTATTAATATCATTTTATATATTATAGACATTAAAATATTATACGTAAAATATAAATCCGTCATTGGCTTTGTGTTTAAAAAGCAAGATTATATGTATGCCTAGATATTATTAAGCTGTAGATTTTGTTAAAATAAATAAATAAAGATTGCCGGGTTCAATACCAGGTACCTACTGACGTAGAATGTCACTGGACGTTATATACAACAATAATAATAATCAAAAATTAAAATACCAACTAAATAAAATAAGACGAGCCCTGGCGCTGAGTAGTGCGATCCATACAAAAACTTTGGATCGTTCATTTCATCGTATCTCTCTTTTAGCTTCTCCAATCTATCTGGATTCAATGCTCCCATGGGTTTACCGATGTCCCTAAAAGTTTCAATACGGTCCAAATCAAGTTCATCTGATGTGTAATCTGCTATTATCCAAGGAAACACCGGATACTGTGTTAGATCATTTTGACTTCTATCCGCTAAACTGTAAATGTAAATAAAATTTCATGTCGTCAAATTTATTCACAAATGGACAGTTTCATTCACTTTCACAAATACATTTTCTTGTTAAACAAAATTAATTAGGCTAGTCGCCAGCCAACGAAGCAAGAATAGAGTTTTGAAACAATGCACTTTTGAAATAAGAACGCACTTATGAAACAAGAATACACTTTTGAAACAAGAATACACTTTTGAAGCAAAAATGCACCTTTGTAAACACAATTCTTACCAGTTCAAATACATCAGATAATCATAATTGGACACAACTCCATTTTGCCATTGCAGCGTCATTTCATCTGTACGAATGCTTTGCAACATGACATTTGGTGAATCTTCTATAGTATTGTACAGTAGGTCCCTGTCTTCCACACAAGTAAATGTTAAGTATATATGTGAAATGATACTCTCTTCACTATTGTATATTTCTAGGCCCTGAAATAAGTAACTAGTGCTTTATATTGACTAATGTTAAAATGTTAAACTGGTGACTAATATGTCAGGTACAAGGTTGTCTGGAAAACACACAAAAACATTTTACAGTTAACACTAAAAGGTGGGTGGTGAAGAAAAGACAGAACCTAGTTAAATGAAAAACGCCCCCATAAAGATATAATTAAATTATTACCATTGATCATTACCTTTCTGAAATATGTATGCAATTCTATTCCACAATCACACTAACTAAATATCTTTGATATTCATTATCATAAATATTAGTCAACTTACATATCATTTACATTCTAATTAAAAATGTAATTGTGAATTTTTTCAATAATTTCCAGCTAAGCATTTATAAATACAATAAGCAATAAGCGCCTCAATCTCGGTAAGCAAAGCATTGCTGATACCACATACAAAATAGAAACTACAGCAGTGGCAAACAGAGTAACAAATTTACAACTAAAATTATCTTTACGAATTTGTTTTATCTTCTTGTTAATTGTTACATGACTGAGAGTCGAGGCCAACCATGTTAGTCTCCGCTACCACTTTTCTCCAGGCTTTTCTGTCTTGAGAAAGTATTAAGGAGCCGTGCATGGTTTGTTTTATTACTGCATCATTATTCATTCAGTTATTGCCAACAAAATGTTACGTTGTTTAGGCCCAAATGCTCTACATTGAAGCCAAACCAACACATGTTTATAATTGTTGTGATCTAACAGTATTTTTGGTAAGTTTATCTCGAATTGGGAAGTGATCTTATTAAGTCAACCAAGCAGATGGTAGTCATGCATTACCCATGATTGTCCTACTGCTGGGTTGGGTCTCCTCTTAAAGGTGTTAAATTCCATATTCCACCACACAATGTAAATTGTATGTAACTATCTCACATGGTTAATTAAACACTGTTGTACCAACAAAATTCCATGTTATTGATGTAAGATACCACAGGCCAAGAGAAAGTTAAGCATAAGCAACTGAATATGATATATTTATAACAATGATACATACAACTTGCCTTAACAAAAATCTTCTTTTATACATTCTCTTCATTTCACTCAGTTTTAACTTAATTATTGGGCTCTGTAATAAAACCAAATATAGAGTCAATATAATTCTATCTACACATTATATAGTATGTATCATAATTTTAAAGCATAGTAGTATGTACTTTACATACAAAACATCAGAAGTGGTAGTTTATCAGTTTGAATGTCTGTTGATAACATAGGATATCTAGTTTTGAATATGGCACCTCTGGTATTGCAATGGTTTGCAGATAAGCAATTAATTATCACTTGCTGTGGTAAGGGATAATATTGTAAGGAGACCTGCACACCTTAAATTTTCCACAATATTCACTAGACAGAATATACCAGAGCTTTTATCCCTCAAATTATGAAAGGATACCTGTGAGATATATTACAAGAATAATATGTTTAATGTAAAGGGCTATTTGTTTATGTTTTATGAGTGTATAAGAATTTCATATAACCCTTAATAGAACTCCGTTTTTAAAAAATGGCTATTGTATGAGTTATGCCTAATTTATAGGTGCACATACAAGCTTATATACAGGTAATACTCACACTTTCAATATTGCTGAATGGTTGAAAATAAAGGGTACTGGGAGTCAGTGCCAATTTGCCTCGGTGTCTAACTAGAGGTGAAATCTTATCAGCTTGTAACTCACAGATAATCTGTTCAGTAAAATCATCCATCATAACTGGATCAAATGCCATTCTCATGTACCGTGAATGTAATATTGTTGCCACCATGCTATTGTGTTCAGGAGCGTGTAATGTGGATGCCCTTTGAAGCTGCTGCATTTGGCTAAGACATTCTTCTGCAGTTACAAAGTCAAAATGAAAGTAAAAATCTTTATTCTCATACCTAAACTTATAGGGTGCTAAAATACTTTCTTCCAGCATTTCTGCATGCTGTTTCGTCTGAACTTTAATTATATTCTTTGTGTCGCCTGAGTAATCTTTCGGAGCAGTACAGATGTCAACACAATCTTTAAAATGCAGTTTAATTAGTGGAAATCCCCAGTCTCTTGGCTCGAACACCAGAGATTTAGAGCAGAGTTTTAAACGCCCTTGTCTGGCTGAGTCACTTCCCAGAGAATCCTGCTCATTCATTTTACACGAATAATCTTCGAAATATATTTCACCAGGCTCCAATAAGAGCATAGAAAATCTAAAATGAAAAATTTAAATAGCATGTAGTATAAAACAAAGGAAAGACCGGTAAACTCCAGTTGATTATTGAAATTCCGCACATACCGTGACTTATTCATTTTGCAATTGATTTAGCAGCTTTCAACTTGTCAAGCACTGCCAGCAGGCTACTGTATAAAATTCCAACTGAATATTAAAATCCCTACCTAAATTCGACATTCACAAAGTAACATTCTCTTCCGTATTATTTTTTTACAATACAAAGAAAATGGCTTCAACAAAACCATCAATAGATTTTTTATTTAAACTTATCTTTTTAATATCAACATTACCCAAGTAACAAAGTAAACAGAAGTAACAAAACAAAACAAAACATGCACTATTCGTCGATTTTATTAGTAGTGTGACCACCACAGAAAATATATTGGTGACCACAAAGAAAAAAATGGAGAGGATATGGTTTACATCACATTTATGTATGTTTTTACTTCGGAGGAGGTAAAAGAATAGTATGACTAATTTAGTAGTACTTCTTAATAGTAATTTTGAAAAGAAATAAAATATATTTATTTAGAGAAATTATAACACGCACAATCCAGCAAACTCTGATATGCTGGTATTTAGTGTTCACATAATTCTTGTAAACCTACTAATAATCATTTAAAGCTGGACGACAAGTTTAAATTAACATTCTTTACCGGTAATGCCTGTTAAATGACTAACTTTAAGTAAATAATAATGCCAATAAGAATTTGTTAAATTTTAACGAATTGAAAACGCGTGCGCACTATACGCCGTTATCGATCAAAAGTCCACTTTACGGCAAACTATTAATACAGAAAAGTAAAAATAACTTATAAAGCTGACAGAGAAATCAGCATATGTAAAAACTAAAATAATAAGGAAAAGCGTTACATTGATGTTTTTTCCGGCTCCTAAACATACATATTTGAAATTAATATGTGTCATACTTTGTGTGTTTATTTATTCGAACTAAGTGCTTACATTACCACTACAAAAATCATTTAACTGTTATTTTTCAATTATTCTCTTGTACGGAAAAATTAAGGTTATATCATTATATATCTATTACCCGTCTATTGTATTCTCAGTCTATGGAACACAGTGTAGCTTATTCATAATACACAGAGAAATCTTCCGGATACAGAATATATATACTATACTGTAAATGTGAAATGTGGCGCCAATTTAAATTCAATTCAACCTATGGTCTATCTATATTATTCTCTGCATATGCATTATTACTTCAATTTTTAGTCACGATCTGTGTGCAAATATTGAAAATAAAATGCAAGATAGCAAGAATGCCATTTATCAAATGCGATTTCCACAAAAACTGTGGTACTTACTTAATTTACGTACAGGTGCAATAATATGGGGTGGGACTGGAAGAACGATACTTCTTAACTATCGGCTCCTTCACAATTACTTGCAATGTGATAATTCTGTTTTTAAGACTGCAAATATATCCAGTTTTGTAAGGCAACTTAATTTATATGGATTTCGTAAAGTTACATCGCATCTCCAAGACCCTCTGTGTAATTCAAGTAACCCCTATATGCATGAATATGTCCATGATTATTTTCAATACGACAGGCCAGAGTTACTAAACAAAATCACTAGAAAAGCATTAACAATGAAAAGAAATTTCAAGCCAAAGGTACGTATCAATACTTAAGTACATCGAAACAAAATACAGTCCTAACTCAACTCAATTTCATTCGTATAAGCATTTATCAATACCCACTGTAATGTTCAAATAATACATTCTTAGGCCTTGATTTTTTTTCTAGAACATTCTTAGCAATAGTGATCAAGTCCCCTTTATAACACCATTGCAAAAGGCTAGGCAAGCATTACGTGCAGCGTTGAGGAAAGCCGCGCAAGACTTGTACATGCAACATGAACCCCAACAAGAAGTAAATTACATGTATGATGAAGGTAGGTGTATTAAAAAGGACGAATTGATCTTACTATTTATCACAAATAAATAAAATGGAGTGTCTGTTTGTAATATTAAAATAACTGCTTTTTACCAAATGCATACCATACATAAATGCATACCAAATATATACCAAAACAACTTTTTTATAATTTTGTTTGTTTGTTTGTTCCGGCAAATTTCAGGAACGGCTGGATCGATTTTGACAGCACTTTAGTTCACTTGGAAGTTAGCTGATGTATTCGTAATAAGGAGCAACTTAGGCTACTTTTATCTTAGAATTCCCGCGGGGTTGGGATTTACGCGGGGAAAACTTTAGCAACTTAGGCTACTTTTATCTTGGAACTCCCGCGGGGTTGGGACTTACGCGGGGAAAACTTTACACTGATTTCCGCGTAGAGACGCGGACACAGGTAGTTTATTATAAAATATACTGTACTTCGATATTGTTGTTAATTTCAGATGAACAAGACGACTGTTATGAAGATGAAGAAATTATAGATTTAGATTGGCTCATAACACAAGATAAGGCTCCTGAAAAAGATGCTAATATCCCTACAGGTTTTTCAATGTTCCTCAATATCCATTTCCAAACATTACCATATTCCCGTTCCTATACCTATTCCTTGATTGTTCATCTTTTCTAGAGTTTCAAGACATTGACGCAAGTACCGCACCAGCTCAGGATAATACTAGCTTTGGGTATGATGAAGTGTTCTAATCTTAGTCCCTAAAATATTCACTATTTCTTAGTAAAAATCATTCTGTGTAAATCGAAGCGATAGAAACGAAAGTAGACGTAGTTTGAATGGAGAACGTTTAAAAGATTTTATTTTTTTGTGACTGGATCTGATCTAAGGTAAGTTATGTTGGTCACTAGCTACTCTACCACGAACTACAGTAGCGTGGTTCGGTACGACTTACGCCTCGAATAAGAAACATGACATACTAGTGTTCGTAAGTGTGATGTGTTTTTGCGTATTTTGTGAACCGAACTTTGCCTACGCGAACCTGAGACAATTGTTTTTATTTTAACAAAACTGCCACACTGACTATAATGTTTTAACGTGTAGAAGATTTCTCGTGTCGAGAAGAATTCGAAGTAACTATCCGTAATTATGTTATAAGTATCAACAAACCGTGTTCAGTAGTTCTCGCGTAAAGCGTTGACAGACATAAATACTCGTAAATTCTAAACAATTATGTTTTAAATTTTAAAGTGTACAGATAAGGCCCCCTGAGTTTTATTTATTTACTAGCCGTCCCGGCAAAGGTTGGCCTGCTCAGAAAATCAAACAAACCAAGTGCAGCGACACACCAATTGTGTTTTCAAACCATCCAAAGATCCATCACCAAAGCCGTTTAGGAGTTAAGTGACAAACACGTACAGAGCTGTGTATATATATATATTTTGTTTATAAAAACATATAAAATTATTACAGGAACACTTCTCAAGATAATCTAATGAACTTTAATGATGATATTTGCCAACAAAATAATGATAATTTCCCGACAACGTTCTTGAGTATGCCAGATTTGGATTCAGAACCACCCTCGACAATTAAGCAGGAAGTGCAGTTATTGGCAGAGTTTAATATTGACAATGACATGGAAGATGATATTGTCAAGAGAATCAGTAAGAGTGCAGCAAATGGTAGAAATTCACTGAACTGTGTATTACCGTCTATTAGCAGTGATCAGGGTGATGATGGTACCCTAGTAGAGGTATGTATGCTATGATAGATAGATAGAATACTCTATATTTTACTTATTTAACATTCTCATGAATAAAGTCACTATAAACTTGATGATTACTAGACAAGAATGCTTGGGAATGAGTTTGTGTATACAAATAAATAAAACTGGAGTGTCTGTTTGTAATGTTTAAATAACAGTTGTTACAGTACCAATACATCATACTGTGTTGCAATTGTGTGGGAGAGTCATTACTGATGGGTCTGCTGTTTATCTCTTGGCCTACAACTCATTGGTACCATTCAGTGGCTGAAATGCTCATATATCATAAAAAACAACTGCAAAGAATGTTTTAGATTTAAACTTTGAGATATCTTTTTTACAGAAAGACAGCGGAATCACAAATCATTACCTTGGTGAATGGGATCAAATGTTTAATGATATAATGACCAGTAAGGGGTCCAACCCAGAATGTGGGACCAACTTAAAGGAGTTCTATTCACAGATTTCTCAATCTGTAGATTTGTTGAATTCATAAAATATTTACCGCTAATAATTCATGAAATAAAATATTTCAAGATTCTCCTTACACCATTTATTGTTGTTAAAATAGAAAATACATTATGTTACTTTACTTCTTCTGTTTCTTCTTCTCTGCCTCTTCTTCCTTTTCCTTCTCAATAACAGAGACATAAGAGTTAATAGTGTCAGCGTCAAGCATTTGCATGGGTTTGTTACGTCTCATTACTGCAATCTCCAAGTTTTTCTGACCAGATTGAACCACTTCCAAAAGAGCACGGATTGCAAGCTAAAACAACCAGATATTAAATATAACATGAAGCTAGATTGAACAAGTATGCATAAAGAATTCATTTAAATGCTTACGTGAATTCTACATGCATGAAGTTCCATAATAAATCCAATACTTTCTATGGTATAGAAAACTGAGGAAATCAACATAATTATGAGAGATGGTTGCAATAGTATATAGTAGGTACTGTAACTTTCAGATATGTATTACAGAACAATATTTAATCAGATTTAAAACAACAAATTCTGAGACCAGTTCATATGGTTTATTCAAAACAAAATGATTAACAAGAGAAAATATATAAATACCTTCACTGCTCCATTTTCTGAGGCAACCTCCTCTGCTGAATAATTCTTCTCTAGAAATTCCCGAACTGTTTTTGCAGATCGGCCAGTAGCATTTGCTTTCCATTCATAATAGATACCAGAAGGTTCAGTTTGGAATAAATGAGGTTGACCGTCATAATCAAACCCACCAATAAGGCATGAGATGCCGAAAGGACGACGCCCATTACTCTGGGTGTACTTTTGTTTGAGACTCGCTATATATCTAGTGATATATTCTAGAGTTACTGGATCCTCAACAGTAAGCTTATGCGACTGGCATTCTATTTGAGCTCTGTTTATCAATATGCGTGCATCTGCAGTTAATCCAGCAAATGCCATGACAACATGATCATCAAGGAGACAGATTTTTCTCACGGTCCTTTCTTCTTGCAACTTTGCAACAGACTTTTTCTCAACTCCTAACACGACTACATCGCCACCTCTTACACCAACCTTGAGAAACAGACAATTATTATATTTTTGTTTATTAATATCACCTTAATAACATAAATGGGGTAAAATTGTGATATTTTTGTTGCTAGAGAAAACAATGGAACAGGTAAGAAGGATGTATTACAAAATTTAGTTTACTGTGGACTCATTGAACATGAGTAGTTCGAAATAGAAAACAAAGAAAGATCTTTGAAGAGGACATTTCTAAGAGGCATTCTGATATAAAACATGTTTAAACACTACAATAGAATAATGAAACAATAAGTGCACAGTAAACTACGTATTGATTAGTGTTTAATTGATTAAATATCCCGATTTACATTCTAACCAAGTTTGTTATAAACTTACTGCCGTAGAGCCTTTGCGCACCGCTTCCTGGGCATACTCTACTTGTAATAAATGGCCATCTGGGGAAAATACTGTTATAGCTCGATCGTATCTAGCAGACATTTTAATGTAATTAAAATAGTTTTATGAATTTGCTTTTTCTATTCAAAACAGCTATGCAACAGCAAAAGCCGACTCACTCCAATTGACAGATGTAAAATCCTGACAGCATGACTTGACATTTGACAATATAAATACTTTTCTATGGTTCTCCCATAGACTTATCATATAACGTGCAAACTGTGCTTTTGCATTTATTAAACCATTTAGCTGGCATCCAAGTCTGATACGTAGCTAGCATAAATATTCATATACTTTTTTAAATATTTAAATTAGCACAATGTCAAATCTGTCAAAAGTGCAATATGGCGGCTTCAGTAAATGGGTTTGAGCCGTGGTTAAATGCTAAGTTAAAATCCCTTAAAACCGATGAGGGAGTTTTTGGGTCCTATATTTCAGGCATCCTAGAAACTGAGGAATCAGTAGAAGAGAAGAGAGATGCGCTGGAAGGCATACTATCTGAGATCGTGGTGAGCCCAATGTGTTGCTAATAGAATACGTTTTATAAATATATTTTTTATAAGTTTGCGTATTTCACCTCCAGGAACACGATATCTCAGTTCATATTAACGAGATAATAGAGAAATGGGAATCTTGTAAGCCAAAAGAAGAGGCTCCGAAACCGGCTAAAGATG
>DWLV01000016.1:0-13907 GCA_018251835.1 Orses cynisca | reverse complement strand
CTAATGTTTTTTTACTAATGGACATCGGTATTTCGAACTACGTATAAATAATCTATCTATTGCCACATCAACTGGCTAATTCCGTGTAGCTATGCTATGTCGGTAACTCTTATTCGTATACGGATTTCATGAATACAATTTCGGTCGCCCAGCGAAATACCGAGCATAGCCCAATCTGTAGCATGCTGTGTGAATTTGGGTTGCTATGTATAGTGGCTATACCTAAGATAGTATTACATCTCAAATCTATACGCCAATACAAGCAATACATCCGTACTTCGACATTTGGGCACTTTAGAATACAATACAAAATGCCATACCCTTTATTGTGAATAGTTTGTATCAGCAAAATACATTTACCATTTATAGCTATAATCTTAAAATACTGCCTTTATGCTACCGCAGCATTCTTCGAAATCTTTAGATAGAGTATAATAGCAATACTCTTTATTGTACACCATAGGAAGCACGAAATAATTATTAATTTGGTTTACGTGATACTACAGAAAGTTTTATTGCTGAACAGCGATTTCTTCCATTCAACTCCGTGGTGACAAATAACAGAATACACTTCTTATAAGGATTCTAATACAGAAACTTATAACTCGGGGTATTGTAGTGAATGATGATATAATAAATGAGTAACTATGTAACTGATATATTAGTGATCACTAACATATCAGTTACATCAGTTACAGTTGATCACAGTCACACTTCGACAGTTTGACCACATCAACGCGGCGACGAAGAAACATGGAGTATGGGCATTTCTTAGTCAGAAATCTCTTTGCAGTTCCATGCAGTTCTTACCATCGTAAGAACATTATTTTTATGTCAGCTGCCAATAAATTTTTAGGGCCAACTGATACAAATCCATCATAGCCCAAGGAGGTTTATGACTCCACAGGCATTACCATTACCGGCCAAATAAGAATCTTATTACTATCTCTCGGTTATTACCGAAACACGTCAAAACATTTCACTGTTGACTCTAAGAGGTTAAGCCAAGAAAAGGAAGTATAAAAAAACATGCAATCTTGATGTACCAGTAGTCAATACGGTACCGAAAACCAGGACCGCTGACTGTAATGTATCGTGGGCTACATGGTTTCCGAATCGCATGCTTTCTCTTTCACTCTTCTTCAGTTGACTGGAATTATCTCTGACACTCTTCTCTAAACTGGAGTCTAGATTGATCTGTACCTTCCAGTTATTATATCTTGAATATCTCGAGACATTTAATTTCACCTCACTTATAGACAATAAATGTTTCACCGTGATTACTTAAAACACTTGGCACGACTGGAATAAGAAAATCCCAATGGTATTTAAACCTTTCTTATAAATTGTATTCTAAAGTCTGAATGCTGTAAATAAATCGAAAACAAAGTTAAATCGAGACTAGTAGATATTGATTAGAACGCGCTTGATCCCCTGGTTTGACTTAACTGAGTTACAAGTTCAAAGAGCAAAGTTTGTTCCGATACTCGAGAGCAATCTTTATTCGAAACTCTACAACAACCGTAAACGTTGCATGTTACGTACATAAACAACTAAAAAGTGAGCATGTAACGTATTTTGAACATGCCTTGTCGGAAATACTAGTCATGTAAATATTTCTTCGGGCTTAAGAACTTTATTACGTTGTTGAGATACAAGGAAATCAGAATAGGAAGTAACATAGTAAGAGGTTAGTTTGACTTAATGTGTTGACTAAAATAGTTATACATTAGTCATCAGGACGTCAGTTTATGTCTATTTAAATTTGATAATTAGCGAACGCTGCAAAAAATAAATTGTATGTTGCATTGACGAACGTAATATTTCAATATGTTGTACGAGTTTACAAATTCTGTTTCCTTGTTTGTAAGTTCTTGTCACTTATATTGAGTTATCATTGACAGCATGTCTTCCGCTACTACTTTGGAAAATCACAATAAATCTCGTATAGTTGAGAAATTGTAGTTTTCCAGATAAGATGTTGTACGTTTGATATGAATAAAGTCTATGTACTCTATGCTTGAGAGTTGCTTTCCGTACCCAGGGAGTTACTCTTCAGCTATGTGTGAATTTTGCTAATTATTAGAAATCAATTATTACAAGCGTTCAAAAATAGTATCTCGAAAAACTCTGCGTTCTTGAAAGTGTGTGGAGTCTACCAGCCCTTACTTGGTCAGCGTGGTGAACCGTGTCTTTAACGTGCGGGATTAAATATTCCAACAGTTAAATCCCTCTGCATTGGGACTACGAGTTGTGATAATGATAGAAATAATATGCTTTTTTTAGATAAAACGATGATAACTTTATTATAATAAACTTTCAAAATCATTTGAATTTACGGAATTACTTAAAGGGCAACGAGGCTCAAGAATGTGTCGAATTTTCTTTTATAATTGGTGCCTTCATTGAAACATTTGTGAGGGTCTACTTAAGAGACGCCGGGCCCTTGGGCTCGGACTGGCAACTTAGTAATTAAGCTTATTTCCTTTCTCCGCTTGTTTATTCGTTTGCAACAATTACGTGTTTCATTTAGAGAATCTAAACGTGTTAAACAAGCTTATGTTTACTTGATTAAAGTTCGCTTTGGTATGATTCGATAGTGTTTACCCTTATATTACCATATGTATGAATAACTTAATATTGATTTCAAGGGTTTGATGGGATGACTAAATGCTTATTATGTACGTAGCTGTTACAGATGATTATTTGCTATTTAGTAACAAATTGGTTCTGTTTATGTACATCCAAGCAGGTTGAATATTTCATATGTGGTCGATAAAATGTGTCTGATATTCCTGATGTTCCAGGCGTGTACGGACAGTGTCCCAGTTCGCCAATATTCAAAGTTAAGGCTTATACGTACTTCTCTATCTTTTTTCCACGCGCGTGGAAATCAATACGGGTTCTTGACCGAAAAATGTTCTCTAAAGGGTCTTTGTCCTGAGATAATCCTGCCGTTATTTAAATGACAGCGGCAGCAACGGAATTATATTTGATATTTCTGTTTCATATTCCTCGAAGCGCTAACAACTTTTTTAATTTTTAAATTTTTTAACTTTTTTTTTAAACCAATTTATAAGAATACCTGATGATGACGGTGATAAAAAAATTGCTTAACTATACCTCTAAACATAGATATTGAGCAGTAATAACCTAGCGGTCCTAATGGTCCTAGTAGTTTAAACGACGGTCCCCCGAACTAGAGGTCCTGCGTTCGAATCAGGCGCGCAACAATAATTTTCGAAGGTATGTGCGTATTACAGTTATTATCCCTCCGTTCGGTGAAGGAAAACATCGCGAAGAAATCATACCTGAGAGTTTTCCATAATGTTCTCGGAGGTGTGTAAAGTCTGCCAACCCGTACTTGTCATCGTGATGGACTACGGCCTTAAACGCCCTCAGTGTGTGAAGAGACCCGAGCCCAGCAGTGGCACAATAATGGGTTGTTATGTAAACATATTACATACACATTAGTCAATCCATTGTGCACAGCATGTGAAATGGACTTAATCCATCTTTGACCCAAGCCAACGACTTCACAAGGTGAACAACATAGGAGGGAATATCCTTTCTGCTGGTGGTCCCAATCCATTACTTGTAACCAATTAGTCAATAAACGATAATTAAGCCGACAGGCTACCGTGGTAAACAGTCCCCGCTGCCCATTCATGTCCGTGCCGTCATTACCTACGCTTTCAGGACAAAGAATTAAGCGGAAGAACCCCTTTCGACCGACCAAGTGTCGGCATTTCCTGCTTTAAAGCTAATAATAGCTCTTAGCGTGATAAACATAGTTATTTTCGTAATAAATAAAATTAATTACACGTTAATTTAACGTTCATGAAGGACCAATTCTACCATAACACAGCAATTACACGATTTGATTCAAGCCTTTGAAACAGAATGATGAATACAAAATGTCGTATATTTACATAGGACAGACCTAACGGCGCAGGATCTACGAAGAACAGAACAATAACACGGTTTGTTTTTCATATTCCTAACACAGCTAGCTCTGTCGGAATACTGAATATTGAATCAGCTTAAAATTTCGTTAATTCGCTTTAGTACTTTAAAGTAGATACTGCAGCTGTTCGACTTGTAAAAACATGACCGTTTCCGGTATGTCGAATAATTTAAATTATACTGAGAGCTTTTCACCGAGAATATCTCCGTTGTGGATTTAATTGCTCTTTTGCCGTCAACATTCTCTGCTTGGCTCTTATGAACTATCGTTAAATTTGCGCTTTAACACGAAGATCGGGAGGTACCATAGCGTCAAACCTCTCATCGGCCTTTTGACGTCCACTGCAAGAACCTTTATTCACGATGGAGTCACAACAGAGCTTGCTACGCAAATTTTGGGGACCACTTTGGATAATGGTCGAATTTACGCACAACTTCTTACTAAATCTTCCTTAGTACTTTACAATAAACCATCAAATGTAGAAGACGCAATTATAGTTCAGCCAACTCGTGTGCACTCGGCTTTCGACGGTCAATGGAATGTCAAACAAGATTTAGGTATTATTGATCCAGATAAATTCGTTCTAAAAAACACTGATTATATTGCTCCGAGTAGTAAAATGGAAATAGTTTACGCAAGTAAACCTGTTCAGGAAAATGTAAAATTTTGGAATCCTCCTAGTTCACCTGAAAGTCCATTTGATAATCATATTCTAGAAGAGCCTACTGGTCGAAGAGTACAAGCTTATAACGAGATTCCCAAATATGAGGCGTATAATTACTTAGATGGTCCAGCTCCTGAAGCAGACAAAAATTTCGTTGTTCAACCTTCTGTTTTAGATATCAATAATGTTAACACTCTACATCGACAAAGTAAGGCTTACGCACCAGTTTCTAATAACGTTCAATCAGAATCCCCTGCTTCAGGAGACAAATTTAATGACTCAAATATTGTTAAGGTTAAACCAAATTATGATTTACCTACATTTACTATTAAGAACGAGTTTTCACCAATATTTTATTATATTGATAATGTTGAATCACATCGTTCTCCTCAACAATCATCACAGCAAACTAAACTTCCTAAAAAGTTGTTTGGGCAAAAAAGTGAACCGAGACCTAAGAAAACGTTTACATATGCTGGTTTTGCAGATTTTACCACAGTTGTTGGTGACACAGTTATTATTTTTACCCCAAATACTGAAACAATCCATCCCCAAAATCCAAATGAAGTTAATGTTTTCCCCTCTGCTAAGCCTGTAGATAAACTTGCTACAAAAGTAACTTTTCTCTCTGCCGATATACCAATGGTCACTTCTACCTATAAAGCTCATGAAGTAACATTAGCATCCGAAACACCTTCGATTGAAGACACAGTTACGGGTAAAATTACAGAAAGTGACGAAATGTTAGATAAAGCTGTATACAATATTGATGACAGAGTTCCCGATTCTGTAAGTGTACAGTACAATAATGGGTTTGATTTTAATCTTGATGTTATTCAGCCATCAGAGCCTGCATTTACTACAACAGAAAGTACTCGAATAACAGAAGATTTAGAAGTTGTACCTATTAAAGAATATAACTCGGAAGCAACCGAACCATTAACAACGTTAATGCCATCTGCAACTCTTATCGAGACACCTACAGAATCTGCTATTACAGAAAGTACTGTTAGCCAATTATTTACGGATTCGGAAGAAGAGACTGAAAATACAGCAGCAGAAGTAACTGAGAAGATGGAAGAAGAAGAAGAAGAGGAGGATGAGCCAGAAGAAGAAAACCTTCCAGCTGATGAACCTGAAATTTTAACGACTACTGAAAGTGGGCACAGTGAGGAATCTTTTGAAGATATTGAAACAACTACTGAAAGACAACATGAAAAAAATGATGAGAAGTTGGTGTGTACCAATGGTTTTGAAACCCAATCTACTATGACTACTGAATATAAAACATTGACTTATTTAACTACTTACTTCATTCCTTTGGAGAGTACTGAAACGACCACTTCTATCAAGTCGGACGTTGTCGTTGAAAATAATGTCGGATATCTTACAAACGTTGTTTGCGCTACGAACTTTAACATCGAACCAACTACTGTTGTGTCCGTTGAAGTTAACGAGTCTCACCGCGATATTTTAGAAATACCAGAATTGCTTTCCGAGAGTGGAACTAGTCTTCCAACACAGATTGAGGCAACCACCGATAACCCTGGAAAGACTACTCCATCCTTTGAAAACAGGTTGAAAGAAATATCTCCCCCTGCCCAAGAAAATAATGTGCCAACTTATCAACCTGAAGAAAAAGCGTTAATCGAAGATCAACTACCTACAACAGCAACAACAGAACGTGTATCGACGAGCCGTAGTCATGTAGAAGTAACTGTTAGTACTGAACATACTCCAACCGAATCATTTAGTTCTGAAGAAGTTGAAGAAGATGTAAATACACATGAAAATGAGATAGATCTTATTTACAAGACGCTTTATACCACTTACACATACTTTACAACATTTTTCGGAGACCAAACATCTAGCGTAGCTAGCCACAAATCAGTTGTTACCAATATTATAACTTCAACTGTAGATTTATCAAAACTAGACCCGTCGTTACTAGGTGCATTTAATGAAGATGAAATTGCACCAACAAATGTTGGAGTAGGTCGACCAACAGAATCATTGGCAATTAATAGTATTATAGATTTGGTAAAGAATAAAGACGTTATTGAATCAGTAGAGATTGCTGACAATTATAATTCTCAAACTCCAACCCCAGCTTTAGGTGATGATATTATTGCTAGTATCAAACCAGATGCAGTGAAAACATACTTCACTACTTACACCTTCTTTACAACAATATACGTGGGCTCAGATGCTAACATCTGTAGTAGAAGTGAAGTTTATACTAATTACGTAGGGCCCGATGAACTCATTCCTACTAAAAGTAATCCTTTGGTTGTAGAAAATACCAGAGCTCAGTTTGATTTTAGAAATTGTAAGCAAGTAAGAAGGGAATCAACTGAAAAACCCAATGAAAATTCATCAGTAGAAAGTACTGTTTCGGTTGAAGAAAATAAAGATCAGTCAAATGAAGACAAAAAAGACACGTTAAATCCGACATCTATAGAAGTAGACATGTTATTTAGTGTGGAGTCGAATCCCTTAGTTTCGGAAAATTCTTATGTAACGGACGTAAAATCTTCATCATCGAAGGGTGAAACTAAATACATCGATAATAATAATATTCTAGATGACCAAATTAGTTCGGAAAGTAATATTGACGAAATTCTACCGTCTCCTACACTTTTGTTGCAAACTAGCTATACTACCTTTACTTACTTCACTACAATGTATATTGGTAAAGACTCCAGTAACGTGAAAAGTAGATTAGAAACTATTACAAATGTCGTTACTGAAACAATAACTCCAAAATCAGAACCTGAAGAAGAAAATAATTTGCCTATTACGTACTACACAACATTTACTTATTGGACTACTCTATATAAAGACAAATCAACAACAATTACTAGCCGGGAAGAAATAGTTTCTAACGTTGTAACTCCTTCAATACAGTCATTACAAACAGTAAGTCCCATTGATACTACCCCTATAGATATTGAAAGCGTTTTACCACCGAAGGAACTAGAAGTACAATTAAAACCTTCATTAATTGATGATGGTTTAGAGCAAGATGATGGAAAGGCAACGTTTTATACAACGTACACTTATTTTACAACATTTTATGCAGGCAACACGTCACAAATTCGAAGTAGTTTAGAGACTGTAACTAATATTGTTGATAATACAAAAGTAGTCGAAGATAACCAGTTAGGACGAAAAGTGCCACTTGGAGCTGTCGATAAAAATTTAATACAAGATAATGGTGAAAAACCTTATATTGAACCCTCTGTGGTAAAAGAGGCAATAATACCAACTAAGATTCCTGATGTTTCTGCTATTGGCTCAACAGTTTTATTGGGTACTTATATTGATAATTTATTCGCTGAAGTGAAACCTGATGAACCTAGTAAACCAGCTCCAGATTCTGAGAAAAAAATTATATATTCTCAAGTAGCTGTAATATCCGGTGATTCTACAGTGGTAACGAATGATAACAAAACACTGAACGATGACTCCTCTACAACGACTACTTCAACAACTACAGAAGGTACTATTATAAGCCCTACTCCTGAAGTCATTGAAAGTTCTGTAGCAGAACCAGAAGTTACCACAGAATCAAAGTTTGAATCAGAAGAAGATGACGATGAAACAAATCCTAGGAAGAGAGGTCGGCTTACATTTACTACCAAAAAACCATCATTTACTCCCGTTATTATACCTTTTGCTTCACGAAATAGACCAACATTCAGTCCAAAGCGTGTTCCTTTATTAAGTAGTGCAACCACAATTACTCGACCAGATTTCACACCTACTATAACAGCTACTCCAACTCTAAAATCTGTAAGACCATCTGGGGGTTTTGGAAGTGGTAGAAAACAGCCTGCGTCCCCTAGCCCTTCTAGTGGCGGTCGCAGATTTGCCGGTCGTGGAAGTTCTGCAATTACACCGTCAGGAAATATTCCTTCTGCGTCAAGACCTGGCGGTGGCTTTATTAGAGGTAGTATTCAACCCACATCCAGAAGAACTGGGTTCAGATCAAGTTCTGCACGAAGTAACAGTTTAGATTATGCAAGCAGATCGGCCGTTCCAAGAATTAGACCTACTGCTTCATCAAGATTAAGAAGTGGTAGACAGTCAGCATCTATTTCATACCCACCTGCCGATCAAACTGAATATGAAACATCGGCGACACAACAAGATGAGAATGCCACAGAACCTCTAGAAGATGCCACAGAAATTCCTGCAAAGACGACTAATAACCCATTGTTTAGGTTTAGAAGGCCACCAGTAGCTAGGCAACCAGGTACTGCTATAACTCCCCGATCAACTACACCATCGGCGCGGAGAAATGTGGCCACCCGGGGACGTTTAACTACAACGACTCGACGAACAACAACACGAACAACTTCTAATCCATTACTGTCGTTAAGAAGACAAAGACCTAATGCTTTGTTCCCCAGAAGAAATCTTTTTAGGCAGCCTGAACCTGAACCTGAGCAGGAACTAAACGAAGATGATCTTAAAGAAGAAAGTGAAGAGCTATTAGATGAAGAAGAAGAATTTGAAGTTGACAATGATTATGATTCCTCGGATAGGAAAGAACAGCAAGTACCTAGTCCATCTACTCAGCCTTCTAAAAGAAATACAGTACAAATTAGACCATTTGCTTTTAAGAGACGTTCCAAACGTCAAGTAGATTATGGTAATAGGAAATATACAAATTTCCGGAGACCTGGATCGAAACCAGCTGCTACACGTCGTCCTGATCCAGAACCAGAAACAGAGCCTCCAGCGCCTTCCACACCAAAACAGAGACCTGGAAACCGAAAATTGGGTAGCACACGCGGTAATGCTAGAACAACTACCGTTGCAGCCCCAAAATCTGCTGGCAGGCAACCATTTATTATTCGCGGTGCAAGCAGTCCTAAAACAACAACAACTGCTGCGCCAGCTTACCGAAGAAGCAAGTCTGGTAGACCTTCATCACGAACAACAACTGTTTCTTCGCGACCAAAAGCACCGCGCCTTATAAACAAAAATTCACAAACTGAAAGAACCAGACCTACTTCATCTCGCACAACAGGCAGATCACGGACGAGGACTACCACGAGTAGAGCATCTAGCAGACAAAGAAACTCGTTTGAAAATTTGAGCGGAGAAAGATATAACAATTTCAACAATATTTTAAATGACGGAAAAATCACTATAACTCATCAATTACCTATAGAAGTTACAATTCCCGTTGTTAATGGAAAAATAACTGAATACAAAAACGTTCTAACAGCGAAGCCAAGTATTGAAACATTATTACTAAATCAAGTCTCAACATCAGTTGGCCCACTAGGTAATCAGCAATTAGTACTTGCTTCAGAATCTACGGAATTAGGAGAAAATGGTGTCACTAAGGTAACTAAATTTGTTTTACATGATACACCAACCACTACAGTTATTTTTACTCCTACGACGATTCGAGGCCGCAAAACTTCTTATTCACACGTGCTTCCTAGTACTGTTTATAATGTAGAAGCCGTGGTTCAAACTGTTTCACCAGAGCTGAACGCAAATGTTCCCCTAGCCAATTTGTTACTTTCGCAACTACTCCTTGGAAATCAACAGCCTGCAATAAATCCTTTACTTGCTTTACAAGGGCAGGGCTTATTACCGCAGCAACCAGTAGTACAAACACCTGTAACTGAGTACAAAACTAGAACTACTACTTATGTCACCACAGTTACCGATGCTAGAGAGACAGTTTTACAGATAACATATAGAGGCAAAGCCATATTGACCACAATAGTGGACCCTACAACTAATGTAATAACTGCTACTGAGCATATTACAGATACAGTTGTTACTACTCCTACTGTTTTAGCGCCACAGCCACAGTTTAATTCACTGCTTCTACCCTTACTTCTTCAGCAGCAACAACAACAGCAGCAGGCTTTGTCTTTACAAACTGCTAACCCATTACTAGGACTTGCTCAACCAGATTTAATCCCAAACAATTTATTGCCAAACAATAATTTGAATAATGATATTTATAGTAACAGTCCTAAACCTAATATATTATCAGATTTAAATAGCAATGAAGACTTCTCAGAAGACATTGCTAATAGCGAGGAAGACTCACCTCCTCCACCACCACCAACACGTGGTAGAAACAGGCCGAAAGCGGCTAAGCCATCACCACCGAAACATACTAGCGTAGTTACTATATACGTGTCAGGCAAACACCCTGGAGAGTTCAGTACAGTTTTGTCTACTGTTGTAACGGATGATACGCAAACTGTCAGGAAGCGTGAAGCTATTTACTATGAAGACGTTAAAATATTGCCATCAATATTACCGACTATAGATGAACTTATCGGTTCTCAAGTTGAAAATGGTATTGAAAACTTGGTAGCCTTTGATGGAAATAAATATTTAACAAGCTCTGAAGGTGACTCTCAGGTCGAAACTCAAAGTTTAGAGAGTATCGTGGGTAGTTTAAGTGACCATATTAGGTATGATGCATCACCGACTTATATTGTGAAATTGGATAGGCCGTCAGTAATCAGAAATAATGAACCAAGCTCAGTGGACGATGTCTCATGAAATCTAAACAACTTTTTAGGTGTATAAAGTAAAATAAAGAATTAGTTATTTATTTACGATGTATCATAGTAAGTTAAGTACGAATAGTGCCTTATAGTTTTAGTGAATCTAACAGTAAGAATAAAATACTCTTTTGAGGACGACGGTGTACTTATTTGTGTGTTACTTTAATTTATAAGATCACCAAAAATGTGTTTCTTATGTTACCAGACTTGAATTGTATAATAATGGAAATTTACTTCGTAGGTAACTATAACTTTTATTCACTGCCTAAGAAAAACATGTGAAATTATAGGTTATGAATTTGTTTGTAGTTATTTTGTGTAATACTTGTACTTCACTTGCTTGCAACTGTAAATTGCGAATTACGACTTAAACTGTTAAACAATAAAAGATAACAATGATTTGTTGTTTAATTTTAGTAACTTAAGTTAGTAGCCCTTTAATTCTTTTTATAAAATCCTTTTCTTCAAAACGTTGTTCAAATAGTCTTACTTTTTCACTAATATTAACTATAATGTTTAATAACTTACAAGAGTTAATGAAAATCTCATACAGATAAAATGATTATTTCTTAGAAAACATTTAACAGTTTTTTGGCTAAATTACGACTTTAAATATTTCAATCACCGTATAAAAACAATTGACGCATAAAATAAATATTGACCTCAACTGACCTTACTAAATCAATTTGACTAAACTAACTGATGATGATGACTTACATGTTTCACAATACGACTTCGAGACGATTCAAGAATCCCAAGTTCCAAACATGGATGGTTCCAACCCCACTCCCCGTGTCTTTCAACTGCCTTCTGAAGGTGAGTTTGAGAAATTTTTACTTGTAGATTTATACAGGATTGAGAATAGATGCTTGAGATTTCAGAATTTTATTGTAAATAAATTTATTTCAATCCAAACTTCTTTACACATGTTAGATTCATTAAAATCATTATCGAATTTAACGTTTTAACTATCTCTGTGTTTATTAATATCCTTAGAGCTAATATATATTTGGCAAGACATACACCTGCCTACAGACAGGCTTACAAGTGTGAGTGTCCGTTTAATAGAAAGAGAGAGAAGATAGGAGACCCTTACTTCTCTTTATCTAATACGGACAAAAAAAGGAGACAGACGGGGCGGCCGGTTTGTTGTCTCTTTCTTTTAATCGGACGTATTTTGGGTTGCCGTGCCATCTCTATATATAAAAACTCTTTGTTAATATCACAAGCATCTTGTTCTTTACACCTATCTATTGTTTCAATTATAGCAGTGATGAAATGCACATATTAACAATTTATGTAAATATGTTCTTGAAGCAGACAAACCAGTGGCAGTTATGAATTATAAAACTAAAATACTTAATTTCTATTTTTAATAACTTCATTGTTTACTCCAAATCCTGGATTGAATTTATTAACATGAAGCCATGTTATTATAAAATGTTTGGCTGCTTCGTTTATTTTAGTGATATTTAATTCGTAGTTATCAACTAAATGTGGAGGCAGATGATTACACTTTTATGTAAAACACAGATTTTTAAAATATGTTTCGAATTTTCATAGCAACTTCATTTATTGTATTGTTTTCATCTGTCTCATGCTGAACACGAAAGTATTTATTAGAATTACTAACAATTGCACATATTCTGTTAAGTAGATGTAGAGATTGCTTCAAATGAATATACGCACGAACACTTAAGAGCGAAAGGTAAGTCTTTTCATGTATTAGATAATAGTGGTACTTGTAGAATTACAACAATAGATTTACAAATAACATAGTATATTGAATTGACATACAAAATTAATATTTAAGCTTTACAAGTGGTCCTTCTATAATTTACATAAATTTTGATTTCCGTTTTTAAACAAATGTTAATATTTCTTCTCTATATTTATCGTCCTATAACATGAAAAAAAAAGGTTTCAGATTTTAAATAAATGTTAATATTTCTTATCACAGAACTGAGACACGTTTTCAATCAAAACATTAACAATTTTACACATATTTTCAGCTTTTAATACAAATGCTATTATATATGATAATACTCCTTGGAGACCTGGAAGAGTTGTAGAAGAGCGAGAATCTGAAGATGATGAGAGGAAACTAAGAAATTTGGCAACAAGAATAATGTCTAATGGTGTCGAAGTCTTGGTGAAAGACAAAAGTGCTGACGGGAAACAAGAACAGGTACGACCAAACGAAACTTAAATGATTATTTGTTTAATATATTTGGAGATCATCATTTAACTTTACATTCAATCATTATTATTTACATCGGCAAAATACTTTAGTATACATGCTTTAATTTTGGCTATCTATATATCTGCTTTTGTTTTCTCAGCGAACACTAAAGCTAATGCACATTACTTCATTGAAATCATCGCACTATCAAGCGAGTTCGCCACCACCGCCTAAAAAATCACTGCTATCATCTGCTGTCGCAACTGTTGTAAATCATCAGCAAATGAGTACCATGTTTCCATTACAACAACTAATGAGACATAATTACATCATCAAGACATGTATGACCACATTCACATATTTGACAACAGTAGTTCAGAATAAACGGAGTGCTGTTTCGACATTTGAAACTATTGTATCAGTTATTACAACTGAATCGTTAACAAATCTTTACGCTACTGATGCTATACCACATTTGAATCCTACGAAAGTAAGAACATGTTATATTTGGAACCTTTAACTTGGCAACATACCCTGGGT
>DWLV01000015.1:0-14198 GCA_018251835.1 Orses cynisca | reverse complement strand
GTAGGGAATGAGAAATTAAAGTACACTATCAGGATTTGAAACGTGTACAACACCATCTACCCTGTACTGTAATGTACCTAATATTTATGTTAATAACTGGTATCGGAAATCATTTTTAGGTAGCGCTGCTTCATATATTCCTATTAAGTATATCTACATTCTACATATATTATTATCCTACTCTGTACCGACATATTGACGTTTGACCGGTTTGACGTTTATTTGTAGCGCGTGGTTTGTACTTTTGTGTAAAATTTTAACAATATTATAAGTAGGTATTCAAAAACACATTTACTTCAGTGTTCTTAACTTGCAAAATATGGAATCTACAGAATTTGATGCCACTTTAGGTGGTACCGAAAATTTACCATATTCTGCTAAAATATATAGATTCGCTGCTTCGAGGAGTGTTGAAATTGCAGCAATGACTGAAAGCGTTCTTCGACCAAGTAAAACTAAATTGATATTTCAAAACTTACCTGTTCATATGCGACGGCGAGTTATGAGCCATAATTGTAAACGATTACCCAAACAACTACGAGAAGGGCACTTAGAACAACTGAAAAAAAGCGGTTTTCCTCCAAAACAAAAGCGACCGTCTAGGAAATACAGGCGGCGCCCAAACAATCTATTAGAAGAGTACAATAGACGTAAAAGACGTCACGTTTGGCTCGAAACACACATTTGGCATGCTAAGAGATTCCACATGGTTGACCGTTGGGGACATAGGTTGGCCTACAGTTCATGTGATAAGGCTTTCAGAGCATGCTACAGAGCAACATCAGCTCATTGTCTTCTTCAGGATATGTCATATTATACACCAATCCGTATTCAAGGAGCAGTTAATGATATATCCAGTATATTTAACCCTATTACAAGTAAATTATGTGGATTGAGTATATCTGCTAAAGCTTATTTGAGTGGAAATAGAGAAGGAACATTACATCTTTACAAGCCTAATATGTATCCATTTGGCTACATTGGTAAAATTAAATTTATTTGGATACAGACTGCAAATACAAACAGAGAGTTATGGCTGTTTGTTCATCCATCCCAAACTGACATTGTTCAGTTAGTTTTAAATAAAATGATTAAAAACCTTTCTGAACATACCTCACAAAGTTGTAGTGAACCAAAAAGAAAAAGGACTGACAGTGTGAATACTGATAAAATAAAAATTGAGACAATGGCGGGAGCATTAAACAGATTCCGCTTGACTGGACCTCTCAGTCAAACAGTTTTATTTAAATGTCTAAAATGTGTAACAGACATCAATAAAAGTAATCAAAGTGATTGGGTGGAGTATTCTAGTACAATAGATTTACAATTGCATTTAAAGGAGAAGTTTGAATACTGGCAGACGTTGGGAACAACACATTTGCCATCACAGTTGCCCCCACGATTAGTACTGGGTTTAGTTGTAAAAGATCCCCGTTTGAGCAGACCAAAGTACAGGACAAAGGCACAACTTACTCATAGTGAATATTCAAACATATCATCACTTGTAACAATACCGTCATTTGCATCAATATCACCACTGTTTAATGATACCGTAAGGGAAAAAATTAAATGTAACATTGTTTCTAATCCAAAATTTGTTGAACATATCACAAAAACTCAGCTTATACCAGGCCAAGTTAATGAAGATGATCCCACCTTGCAAAGCATTCCTATTGTTTTGATACAAACACCTGGGTCACAGAATTCTGACTATAAAAAGATTGGTGAGCTTTGCTTAATAAGATCTTGTTAGATTGTATAAGTTTATACTAAGTCTCAAGCAAAATGCTTATTAACTTATTTGTGGTATGAATATTAATATGTATTATTTAATTCCATAAACAATGGTAAATAATGAATATAAAGTTAAATTTAATATTAATCTTTCAATTCTAGGTTATGGCAGTGGATGGGATATCCTAATTCCTGCTGGATATGGGCTTCCTTTTTGGTTAACATTCATCATGTTTGGGGCTAGGACTGGCGGCTTGCGTGAAACTGAGAATTTGAGTTTTGAATTGGGAGAAACTTATTTGCCTCCAGATTCAGAGACAGGAAACCAAGAGGAGCAGAGAATTGAAACAACATTAAAAGAACAATATTTTAAACGTCCACCAAGTAAAAGAGTCAACTTTGTAACACATGGGATTTCAAGTCCCTTTCGATGTCCTTGGACAGTACTGCTAGAAGATTGGTGTCCACATAACATAGATGACTTTTTTGTACTGCGAGACAAGTGTCAACTTAATGAAATTCAGGTAAGGTATAGTTCTGGTGTTTGTATTCTTAAGAATAACAATGTACTTCAAGATGATAGGAATATGAATAATGTGAGATATAGGGAATTAATATTGGCTAATGTTAATGAATATGGAATACTAGCAATGCTTGATTATCACGATGGTTTACGATGTGCTCTGAAAGCATTTTATTTGTGTACTAGCTGACCCCGCAAACGTCGTTTTGCCATATAAATTATCACACGCAGGCGTGAACATAGTACAAACATCCAGCCACGTTCTTTAAATTGGGATAACTTTTTTATTTATGAACTGATTGACATGAAACAAATGCTATATGTTAACTAAAGCTTACCTATATACTAGTGAAAACGGCATCTAAATATGAGGAGCCGTTTCTGAGATTAGTGTGCACAAGCGCACAGATAAAAACTCTTAAAATACATTGTTTTGGGTTCCATTATGTTGATAAAGGTCCTAATAAAAAAAATCGCATATCTTTCATGTACAGACGCGATCTGTTTCATTTTTGTTATATATATATATATAAATTAAAGCATTTCTATATCAAATTAAATGTGTATGTTGATTAGACTCATCTTTACAGGAAAGTTTAGATGGTAAAAAAAAAATTATGAAGAGTGAAGAGCATAGTAATTGTTTAGTTGCTGTATATCTTCAAATATCAGGAAAGGGTAGTTTGAACAATAATGCACTGATTTATATGCCAAAAGCCATTGACATTACATCAGAAGAAACTATCTGTGAGCCCCAGCATGAAGATACTAATTACAAATTAAGGAAATTCCTGCGAATGAATCACATTAAAATGTTAAAAAGACAAAAGAAAAAGCTTGTGAAGTCAAAGACGAAATTGAAAAAACCTGTAAGTTGATATTATTCCATGAATAATGTTTACTGTTATTTTCGTATATTCTATCGCAATATACAACTAATGTGTATGTAAAACCGAACATCTACCTATTACAATACAATACATATCTAATTGATCAAAATTTGTAGATAAAACTTCATGATGATTTATTTATTTTTTAGAACAGCAATGGAAAGCCCCGTGTCAATACCAAGCCATCGGAATATGTGAAAGAAATGAGAGAACTCTGGCTTCCCAGTAAAGTGAACACAGTGCGTTATTTAGGTATCAGGGAAACCATTGGATATTTACCTAAAGCCGCTTACAGTTTTTCCGAAGCTAAGAGTTGTGGTATTGGTTACATTGCTTTTAATGCTTTATTGGAACTTATTAATAATGGCTATAGACAAGTTCTTGTTCGAAATACTTCTACTTTGAAATACAGGCTTGCTAAAATACAGATAATAAAGGATTTGTAATTTATAAAAAGTATTTTCTTGGCCCAACTCAAGATTTGGTTAAGCAATTCATGCATTATGGAATTGCTGTAGTTAGATTTATTTACAAGTATAATAGAAGAGAAAAATTAAAAAGGTAATTACGAATATACATTTATTTCCTTGCTTCACAAGTGTTTCTACACAAATCTTGCCAATGTGTTAATTACTGCAGTACAAATATAATTAAATGCATTTCTACGTTTATATGCCTCTGAAGTTACTTTGACCCACTAGACTATAATTTAACAAACTGACTTGGTGAAAAGAGCTAACAAACCTTCACGAATGTCTACACTACATTCTCATGCCTACATATTGGTACATGGTAATCACTCATATGAGCCATCTGTAGAAAAATAATTGATAGTTACAGGGTATTTCTATCGCCCTGATTGTGTTCCTTTCGTTAACTTTGATACTTAAGCCTAATACAAATTGTGACGTGTGCCTTGCACAGGTACAGCAGGCTGAAATTAAAAACCAGCAAAAATGCACTGATGACGTGCGAGTATTTACTACTATATCTTTGATCTCTTTCTTGCTATGGCATCCTCCACTGCCTTCAGTTGTTTGAGCAGTTCCTCTCTCCTTGATACTGATTTCTTAGCAGTCGCCCCTCCGCTCAACGGTGACGTCGCCGATCGTTTCTTTGCGCCCATTTCTTTAAAGAAATAAATAAAAGATAATATTATTTGATCTAAGGTCCGATTAAACTATTATGTTTGTACCATTTCAAATTAAACAGTTATTTTTAAATGTTCAACTTCTACATTAATTATTATGTAAACATAATATTTGTTCCTAAGTGGGTTAGTTCGTAGTTTTTGAGTTCAACAATAATAATCAAAGCCTGTTATAGAAAGATTAATTTTTATACCTCATATAAATTATGTAAGGTTCATAACAATAAATAAGTTATTGTTTAGATATATTTTGTCTCAAAGAAGAATTTATCAATTTATTGTACCTGCTGTTTTTGCTATATTAAACGGATTGATAAATCCATTTGGAATTTCATAATTATGTATGACTTGAAAAATGCTACATTTTGATGTATAATAAAACTATATATGTACCTCTGTCACTTGACGATTCTTTTTTACTTGCCCCAGTCGTGACCGCAGCTGTTAAACCCGGCTTTGTATTTAACCTGAAAGAAATTTTGCTTTATATTAAATAACAATATGTGAATAGTGTAAAAGTAGTAAACAAAAGGATATAGCAATATATGTTTGTCTTAAAATCTTATAAATCATATAAATAAAGAAAAATAAATATATAAACGCGAAAATATATCAGACCTTAATAGACCTCATTTTCTATCTCTATTTTCTCGATGGATACATTTTAGGCTAGATCCCCTAGTCTAGTATAATAACTGTATGTAAGTACGTTACCGCGGACGTGCGGCTGCGTTCAGGAGACGTGCGTGCCGAGCGCGGCGCGCGCCCGAACTGCCCGACGTAGACGACGACCGCGACTCACTCTCACTCTCGCTGGACGTCGTCGACGATTCTGTAAACATATACACAGCAAATTAATACATGGAACCAACATCAATTACAAACTTGTTAATATCACCCCACTGGCACAAACGGTCCTTTAATTTAATTTAAACTTTATTACACCTTGCTAAAGTATAAGATGCAAGGGCGAAAGTAATGCTAGAAGCATTTTCTACCAGTCACCTAGGGCAGTGGGTAATCATTGAAGGCGGTTGCAAGGACAAAAAATTGCCATGAAACAAAACATTTGTTGCCTAAATAAACCTAATCTCAATGCACATGAACCCTTCACTGTGTTTAGTGTTGACATGCATTTGGCAGTTTTTATATCAATAGGTAATAACCAGCAGACTGGCCAGCTCAGGTAAATAGTCATTATATTTACAACTAAACACTCATGTAATTACCGATGTGTTGACAACCAATGAAACGCACTTAACTCATTTGGACCTGACACGTTATTTAAATGTCAATTTATAATGTAAATCCGTTAATTAACTAGTAAAATTATTACACGAAAGACGTACCTGTCCCAGAAGAAGAAGATCGTGAATATTTCTTTCTGTTCCTATTACGACTTATTGACTTACTGCGGCTGTATGGATCCAATTCCTCCTAGCGAAACATTAAATTGTGTAAGATCAGTGATGAAAAAAAAAATCTTAGACAAGTAAAAATACGTGAAATTCTTAAAATTCTAAATGAATGAATGGTGATCAGAGTTTTGTATTCAGATACGAATAACAAACTGAATAATGGCCTGATGAAATTGATCTAAACTATTATAACCTTGTAGGTGGCAAAATTTACCTTCGTATTCTAATGACATTGTTGCTTGCAGTTTTTCCTTGTTTCAAAACACGGATAAAACGACATTTTCTAAAAATCTATTTAACGCACCCGTAACCTCCTGCACACTAAATTTGAAAGAATTGCTCGAGAATCGTTGAAGCTATTCGATTTGCAACATCTTACAAACCCTCAAGCGTGTGTTGACACGTCACTGGATACATCATGTATGTTTGTGTGTGTGTGTGTGTGTGTGTTAGTTACCTTGTGTTTGTGCGAGGCGGGCGGCGGCGGGTTGACGGCTAGTTGTCGTGGGCCGGCTGGCGAGGCGGCGCGACGCCGCGGCGCGGGCGGGTTCATGGCGGTGGCGCGCGCACTGGCCAGCCTCCGCTCACGGACTATCACCGACGGCGACAGCCTGCCCACCACGATGCGCACAAAACTTTACGTTAACCACAAACACACGGCCTCCTCATCAGGTTAGACGAGGAAAACAAATTCTGAATGACGTTTGTCCGTTCCGCAATTGATTAGACAGAATACGATGAGGCCTGCACTTCAATTAACTAAACCATAATTTCGATTCATTCAATAGTTATAATTAAGTTTCGTAACATTGTACAGCGAAAAAAAATACAAAGTATTTGTTCGCATGCTAGGGCGCAGGTGCCCTTATGATCTGAACGGAGTATCCTTGGCAGCCGACTACTGCTTTGTGAGTGTTGTATTTTTCCAGTAATTTAAAACACCCCGGTTGAATTATTCAAGTTCGGAAAATATACCTGTAGCGCACACATATATTTTCTGAACTTGAATAATACTGTAAATATTTTATTTGCAATTACAATTCATAAACGGACACCTAACTGAGGGTTCGTGTGTTTGTGACCAACCATACGATTTCTCCGTACTATGCGTAGTACGCAACGCGTACAAGCGGAGCGTGTTAGTGCGCATGGCACCGTACACATTAAAGTTAAACTTGTGGCACAGTATAAAGGTGCCGATAAGTTCGGCAGGCACTGTAACATACTATAATAAACTAACTGGACCAGCAGTTACACAATAAATAAACAATTATAAATAGAAAATCTGTAACTTGCCTACAGCAGCGCCACCGATACTTTAATTATCATCTTGCAAAACATATTTACTAATCTGAAAAGCTGTTTAGAAGTTGTAACCTTATCTTAGTCACTGTATCTAAATCAATTATTGTAAAAAAAATATTGGTGTGACTTATGATTGTGCATTACAGAAATCCGAAATACATTATCAGTGTTCTGAATAACAAACTTAATGTAGTATTTGAATACTATACTTTTAAAAATTCTATATCGAATAACAAAACACAATTACCACGACTTACATCACGAACGATACTTTGTTTCAACTCATCAGTAATATATAAAAAATATTGATTTTCCTCAGCTCACTCTTATATCACTAGTTACCTACTAATGCCACATTGTTTCATGGCAAGCAGACTGAATTGTGAATTATTTATCACTGGTGATTGATTGCCGATTAACCTTTACCGCCCTACTAAATTTTAATACGTAATCGAATTGAATGTATATTATCGTATTTCTCTTTTTTAAATCAATATTTCAAAGAACCATACTTATGATGAAGACAAAACCTAACCCATGTATCACTTAGTATTTCGTAGAACGCTATTATCTTAGAATAATTTAAATTCGCAATTCTCCGAAAAATTTTTACGACTTCTCAATATCATAATTCGTAAAATACTATTATTACAATATTTGTATAGTTATTGCCATCGAGGAAGTTGCTATACAAACACGAATTGTTTACAAAATCCAAACCTTACATTTCTCTTGAAGATTTTTATAGAACATTCAAATATTCATAATAAAACGAAAACATATATGCTTATAATAGAATTCTGAATACACATTTACTAGTATGTTAATAATTTAATTATTGCAAACGATTAATGTCAACTTAACTTTTTATTAACAACAAACATGCAATGTTATATTATTGACGTTATTTGGCCATTAATCATTCCAAAATAAATTCACGAAAAGTGCGGCATTTGCAACTCAAATTCAGTTTTCCGGTAACGTTTAAATTATATAGATTACACTTTAATTAGGTCACAGGTTCGAGTCTTATGAACTACTATTATACCTACTTATATGCAATTCTGCATATGCTCCAGCATAGATACAAATTATACAGGTTATAGTAATAGCATAATTAAATAAATAGCACTGATACAAATATACATTATATTAACGCAAATGCATAACTTAGTTTCTATCCGCGGTCAAAATGTTTCGAGTTCCCAACCGCTTTCGTATTACTGATATCACTGGGACTCTCTTGGCTTGACACTAAACACCACACAATCATACCTTAACAAAAATATTTAGCTATAAGAAAAAAAAACAGCAACTACTAGGCACAAATTCTATAAGTAAAAACTCGAACATAACTACTTTTACTTTGCTAACAAATAAAAACTACGTATCTACTGAAGCGACACTTTAAAGGGCAGATTAAACAAACGTTAGGATTAACGTTAAAAAAAACAATAGGAGCTAACTCGACTCACCTTTGCCTAGAAGACGTGGAAGTTCTCCGCTTGCGGCGAGCGCCCGGCGAGCCCGAACTACGGGAGCTGGAATTTGAACAGCTGTGGACTCAAGGGACGCCGGGGAGGGGATTCGCGCACGCACACACGCGCACACCGTCATCAACGCACTAACAGTACGCATGTGTGCACGAGCACCTCAAAGCGCACCGGGACCGATCCGTACACACGCGACCAATCGAACGAGCACGGTGAACTACTTCTGTACTATTCTCTAATCTATGGCATAGTTCAGAGGAGTCAAAAATATTGGTACACAGTGTAAAATAAGCGAACGATGTTCACCGTACCCGTTGAGCACGTGGGCACGCACACTAGTCCAAGACGAACGTCGTGGCGCGTTCGTTACGCACGTTCGTCGTCTCGCAAACACTCAAGTTCGTTTAAAGCCAGTAGCGAATCCCAGTGATGATTAACAGTAATCGCATGCATTTGTTAATGAAGAGCGGAGGGGTGAGATACAGTCGATATGGAACACCGAAACGCCACGGAGAAAAACAATGAAAGCAGAACTCGACGCTCGGGGCAGGGAACAAAGCAACGGGGAAAATAATATTAATGTGGTAAATTATAACATTCAGCTTGATATAATTATATTAATGGTTTTAGGTTTATATGTAACAACATTTATAATAATGAAAAAGTTATAATTAGCAAAACATCTGTACTTTAAACAAGATTCAGATCCCTACTTAAATACAACTTTTCAAATACTGACTGACAGCACAATGTAAATAAACTGCTGAAGAATGAAAAAGCGAAAATGCAGAATGCATTTCTCTTTTAAATTTAGAATTCTGTAACAACTAAAATACTGTATATAAATATAACACATTAGCCACATCGCTAATGGATACCGATTAAACCGATATGAAGTATGTAAATACTGTTACACAGATAATGAATAAAATAAGTCACATTACATTGTATTTTTGAAAACCGATAAGCCCATATACTTGTCACCCATAAGCGTATAAAATTAAATAACATAGTCGTAAATGAATAAAATAGTTCTAAACCTAGTGCTAGGAGGAAGACCTTAGTAGTAGCTGTAGTTACGAAATATCTATGTAGCACCGGGTACATTGTATGTAGAGGAACAATAGAGTTACCACGTCGTTGGAGTCATTACCTGGAGGACGTATAGGAGTCGTCCGAGGAGGGCGGCCTGCGGCGGCGCGCTGCGGGCTCCGCGCGCATCCAGGGGTCGGCCCACTCGTCGCCACGGCCTTCACGCGTCCGTCCCTCGCCGCCTCGTCCTTCACGGCACTCCCGCCCTTCTCTCCCTTCTCGCCCATCGCGCACTTCTCTCCCCTCGCGGCGCTCCACCTCAGCACGCTGTACGATTACCTCGCGCGATGACCGCACTCGTCTCTGCTAATATTTGAAGTACATATTTCATTTTATTTTGCAAGTTAAAAACACATGGCTCAACACATAAGCGACTCATTGCAGTAACATGGGTCTCGCTTAGAAATTGAGCTGACTCCACCATGCTACTTTGCTCTAGATTTGCGAAAAACACAAAGACGCCATTCATGCTTAAAATGCACCAATTTTAACATATACAATTATACTTCCATCTATTACCCTAGACATCGGTCTTGGAGACATTTAAGAGCTCATGTTTTTAATCAGTTATCAAATAATAATATACCATGGTCTACAACTACTATCAGTCTTTTCAAATGCAGCCTTGAAAATAATTATAATCAACTATATTGATATTGTCGGTTGTGATCTTAAAACAAACTTAATACTACACATTAAATTAAATATTGAATAAACATGCACATAATAATTTTGATAATAAGTGATACTTAATGAACATATTCTAAATGTGTACAATAGCAGTATTTATGTGATACCAAATAAAGTAATATTGGAACCGAAATATTACAAACTACTCATACCGTCATTGTGGCTGACTCGTTGGGCTCGTCAACTGAATTCCACATAGGTTGCTTGCGTGGAAAATACGGTGATCACAACATTAAAACAGGTGTCTACTGGCATTGGTGACGATAGACTATGAAGAAAACTCACACTTGCAAAGATTCAAATGTAATATGTACGTAAAACAAATGATGACTTGCTTTAATTAATGCTAAAAGAAAATGTGTACAAGCAAAATAATTTTCATTATGTTCATAAAAGTGATTATGAACATATCTGTTGCTTCGACCACTAAAATTGTTGGTTACATATGTGGAAATGTCTTATGTCACTGTAATGTTACAGAAATTGGCAATGTTTATATAGCGGGGACCCGGCCATACATGATATATGATGTGCACAAACACTATAAACGAGCCGCCTTCACACACATACATATTTCTAAATTAGCTCTACTAGAGCCCCACAGTCCGTCATACACCTATCTAAATTGTACACACACTAGTATATTTAGTGATCTGTCCCCAATATCCGTCGGCCAACGTACACGTCCAATAAGTAAAAGGAACTGTCAATAACTCACCTTATGATACGCCAAGTCGTCGGGATGCTGTGCACGTTCGTCGTAGTGCACGGGTCGTTCGTACATTCGCTCGCGTTCGTAACGTTCGCGCTCGTAGTATCGCTCGCGCTCGTCCATCGGCGGGCGAACGAACCGCCCGCGGTGCATCGGACCGTACGATCTAAAAGTGATCAAATTTAACTTTTTAGCGGGAATTATCTAAAAACGTATTATTATTAAACATTGTCGGCAATTTTATTAAAATTTAAATGCATAACTTTAAATAGTGTTTATATTTGAGTTGTATACCTAAAAATTTAACAGATAAAGATTATTATTACTATTAACATTTTTCCCCTCGACAGTTTTGTCACTCTTTCATAAATTTTAGTACAGACAGCGCGTATAAGTTTATAATGTGATTACGCCCAACGTTCTTCCCCAAACCCTATTAGAGAACTGGGATCGCATCTCACCGTGCTTCCTTTGATCGACCTATTAGACATCTCCTTTAGCGGAGGAAACATTCGTTAGGCTGTGGTTAGGGTGCCAACTTAATGCATACAAAATAAAAAGAAGATCACCTTTGCTCGCGACCACTTTACGACCAAGATTATTGAACACTTTAACCACATATTTTCCTTAAGTTCATTTCTACAGCCTTTTTAGGGTTTTATTTTACGACAAAAATCGATATAAATACGTAAATATGGATTTATATAGGTTTAGAATGGTTTTAGTTGAGTCAAATTTATCGATTTTATTTGTATCCGCTGTCACGGTTATTATAAAATTACAAAATTATTAATATTCAAATTCAAGTTTTTCTGGCCGATTTGTTTGGATTTTATGTATAAAAACATAGATTAACTTAGAGCCTTATTACGTGACAATATTCTAGAAACTTATCTATAATATTGTTGTTAAAATTAATATATTTGAAAGTTCGGGTGCCATAAAAATTTGTAAATAATGTCGCGTGAGCCATATCTTCGTCTACTTGTCAAACTCACCTGCGTAGCAATCCCGCACACCTAAGTTATGCATTCCGTGCGGTAATCCATTGTACCACTAATCGATGGTACTTAACAATAATATCACTTAAGTCTATTTAACTTCATAAAGATGTGCTTGAGATTTAAACATAATCGTGATGGTTACTTTGAGTAAGTGTGGTAGTGTGTACCTACTTTTTTTATTCATTGTAATTTGTAGCCTACTTGACCGTCAGTCTCCTGCGACGGCTGGGTTCGAATCATGCATGCCTCTATTTTTCAAACTTATTCCATCATCATCGACTCATCATCATCATAACCGCTAATTGTCCCACTGCTGAGCTCGAGTCTCCTTTCTCATTGGCACAGTTTAAAGACATTGTGCTAGCCAAGTGTGGATTGGCAGCCTTCACACAGCTTTGAGTACATGATGGCGAACTCGCTGGTGTTCTGATATCTTCACGATGTTTTCGGTCATTTCGTTTTTCTTTACAATAATAATATAGGTAAAGTTTGTTACCTGATTAGCGAAAACTTCCAACTAAAAAATAAAATGTTGCTAATTCATAAAACTCGATAAACCGAGAAAATGATGCAACCATAGAATATTTGACCACTTGACCTCCATTGACCTATCTGTATAATATATTATATTTATCGTCATTGCGATAAAAAATAAACTAAGTACTTTTACTGCTAAAAATCGAATACCCACATACTATTTCTTCCTACTTTATATTTCAATCAAGAATAAATGTAAACTTCTGAGAGCGTTAGGTCGAAGGTCGCTGGGTTCTGTACCCAGTTTAATCCCAAAGGTAGTCATTTATGGCGGTACGGTTTTTTACCTGCCTGACTTATAATGGCGTACCTACCGCCCTAATTCTAAAGCCAACGGTGAAATATTTCGACGAAACCTGCAGAGAGTTGAAGAGCAAGCAATAAACGTAATAAATATTTCAATTCCTCCTTGCCACGTCAGTAATGCTTTTGGCGTCGCGGACGTCCATAGACGTCAGAGACTTACCATCAGGTGGTCCACCTTCTCATTTCTCCATTGACTTAAAAAAAATCAAATGGTGATGCATGCATTGACATAATTGCAATTGACATTTAGCTGTCTGCGTGGGTCAACACGTACGTTGAAGATCTAAATAAAAACACTAAATTAATTAAGCCATTTTCCGGCAAGCTTGAAGTTTCTTAATGTACAACAGGTTCATCATAAAATAATATGCCAAATTCTGACATTCACAGTAACATAAAATATATTATTTTAATCCGCTAAAGATTTTCTTTATCTATTGCCGACAAACGGCAGACCGTCCTCGTCATCTATGGTCGCCGCTGCCGAATGATGCCGTAACGCCAAAGGCTAACCAGCGCGTTGTCAACTATAGAAAGACGGAAACAAGGAACCCACTTATCAATGACATTCTGACATTACTTGACACTTTAAACGAAGCAAATTAATATTTAAAAATTTAAAAATTTTAAGCATCGATAAAAAGCTTCTCAGTTTTACGATTTTCTTAAAATATTCAATGTACATAACGATATTATTATTAACTTAGGTTTTTAGTCACAAATACCAAAAGGTAATGGCTACGTATATTTTACTTGTCTGAAACTGACTCAACACGTACGTAGGTCGCATAATCGTGATGCGCTTACTACTCCTATGGGATTTAAATGATAGTAGATGTGGAAAGTAAGCCTCATTAAACACCTACCACATATTTCGCTCACGAATTACCAATGCGTGACATTTTGCTTTCTCCTATCTGATTTTAAATGCATAAAACGAACTTACGTACAGTACATTCAAATGTAAAAAAAACTATTATTGAAAAAAAAACTATTTGGAAACCAACCGTTTTTTTTCTAATATTTCGTTTGAGTTCACCGCCAAAGTCAAATAGATCGTCATCTGAGCGCACAAACAACGCCAGGCCAAAGTCCAGCGAGCGTGCCAGATATTGACATGCTTTTTATGTATATGAAACTGAGGTGAAATTAATTCCTCAATATTAAGAACTGTTAATACGAGCAAAATCCAAACTTTAACATTTTTCCTACTGACTCATGGATTATTCAATGAAGTATTTCAAGTTTAATACTTAAATTATTTTACTGATATTAGAACGCATGGCCGTATAATTCTGTAAAAGATAGACGTACAATAAACGAAACTAATCATCACTTGCTTCG
>DWLV01000014.1:0-14249 GCA_018251835.1 Orses cynisca | reverse complement strand
CCCGGCCGGGGCAGACATTTATGTGAAATGAAATAAAATTATGTTCGAATTGGGTTTTTGCGAGCACTTTTCGAACAGGGATTTTGTGACAGATACATGTTTGTTCTCGGGTCATGGGTGTTAGTGACACGTTGTTTGTGTTGTCCATGCCACCCGCGACACAGGGGTATGAGTGTGTTAACGAAAAAAAAAGTTTGTAAAAAAAATATTGTCTTAGCTTTAAACTTTAGTTTGGAATACGTCTAAGTACGCTGTAGATCCCAGTTTAAGAATAAGACATGCGCGATTTGATCATCTGCAACAATAACATGGCCCTGTAATTACTCAATCCTACAGATCGAGGAATAGCAGTTGTTATTTATATCCGGGGCCCTTAGCATACTTATGAGAAATAGCCATGTGTTACAAGATTTACTGTTTGCAGGCACTCAACGAAATTTATCATGTCCTCGTATGTTTCTTACGAGTTGTGCAAGGAATGTAAACTTTCAGAGATTATAAAAACAGACTTCAAGTTTATCAAATGAAATGCACGTAATATAATTAAATAGTGTGTAGTATTTTGCCTAAGATACCTACTTTATTTGTACACCCTTAATTATTTACGTTTACTGCATCTGTATAAAACACTGAAAATTTTACGTCCATTGTATTTGAATAATATGCACTGATAAATGTATGCTATGTTATTTTATGTCCACTATATTTGTATAATACCCACTGAATGAATTATGTCTAGTGTATTTAAATATATTATTATCAAAAATATAAATAAATTTACTTACACACTAAATAATTCCCTTTTATTGCCTGTATTAGAAAAAGACAAGTAAGGATCTCTCATCTTTCTTCTCTTTTTATCTATCTTTCTATTACACGGACACTCGCACTCACAGGCAGACTTAGCTAAGAGTAGAGTAGGTACTCTAACATAAAATCTCATTGTGAAAATCTATTTTAAAGCGTGCAATACAGATAAAGTTGAATAACACAGATAAAAGCAGGACAAAAAGATGATTTAATTACGTTACACGCGGTTGTATGTTTTATCTGTGTTGCATCGTAATGAAGTTTTTGATAAGTATTTACGTGTGTACTACCAACACCTATTATTCTTAACTTTGCACACAACTAAAATTAGATCAGTTTTGATTTTTATGTTTTATGGTTTTTGTTGATGGAAATTTTCTTGGATATTGTACAGGAATAAGTATTAAATCAAAATTAAATGTAGGTTAATTCTCGGAAGATGATAATCTAAACAAGGAAGCTGTAAAGATAAAAACCCTTTTACGATGCACAAGTATCGTGGAAATTAGAATCAAGATATTTTAAAGAAGCCAAAGACCTTTAACAGAAAGAATTTGATGTCTTAGCTAGGCTGGCTAGGATAAAAGCAGGGGACTTTAACCTTTTAACCTACACTTTTTAAAGATTTTTTCATATCGAGCATTAAGTACTAAAGCATGAAAAACGACACAAATGTTTCTTCTACAGCCTCCTAAACTTCTAGAACATTCCACTCAAAATAGCACTTTCAAGACACCATCTTTCTACTGTTACGTTATTCCGCAAAGTATTGGAGCTCAGATATTTCCAAGTGGGACACTCTAAAGCACTTCAAGTTATTAGCACATAGGTGACATAACGCGAGGGCGGAAACAGAACGCATCTTCAATCTAGTGTTGTTAGAAATCAGACGAATGTGTCTGCACAACACAACGCCACAAAAGTCTAAACCTCACACAAAATGTGAAAGCTATCAATATTTTTTATCAGCCCATTCATAAGAATGATTTTTCTGTGATCGAGTTTCAAACGCGAATCGAATTATTGCGCCTACCGTACGAGTGCATTCTTGGAGCAACAAGAAAAGTCAAACACAACTTGACATAATCACCACAAAAATTGGAATCTCTCAAAGCGTTAAATTCTTTAAAACGATAAAAAATTTGTATAGCATTTCACTTCTTCACTTTTAGATTCGAGAGTATTTGCATTGACCTTAATTTCCGAACTACACAAAACTGCAGTGCGCGTTAAATTATTTCTTAAACACTTTCCATCACTTACTTGAATAGAACAGATAAAAATAATCACAAAAACACAATGGTATACAAATCGAGATAACAGTACTCGCAGGCCGACCACATAATACACGGCACGTAAATATCATAATCGGTATGCATTCACAAAACACCGGATGTTTGAAGCACAAGAATATACAATGACTCACTGCAGGGTTTGCAGGCGCGGGCGGCCGCAAGCACAGCTAGGAGACACAAGGCACGAAACATGTCTGTCGGAGTCACAGGCCACTCTGGAGGCAGGGGGAGACGCCGACCCACCTATTATAGGCCGCGGGCGGCGCCTCTGATAAGGCCTCGGGGCCAGGGTGATTGGAGCAGGCCAAGTTCACGGATACGCGACGACTGCACGAGTGACACTGATCTGATAGGCGGCGCGTCACCCCACTCGCCGCTCGGGGCTGCGGGAGGCTCGGTGGAAGGATTAGATAATGACCTTGATGCATAGGTTCGTTATCATATTTGTTCATTATCGACAATAAGGGAAAGTGTCAGTAATTACCGAACGGTTTCGTTTTTGACACGTAATGCTTGCGAATTGCGTACGATGTTTATTGCTGCGTTCGAACTTTTCAACGCCCTTTGTTGTCGGTGTAAGATTTATTTGTTAAGGTTTAACACATTCGTAATATGTTATATAAATCATTTCACACATTGCCTTTTACAATCAGCAATCTATGACGATGTATAAAAATAAAACATGAAAAAGGTCGACATTCATGGGCGCATGTAATTATACGAGTATAACGGATTCGGACCATGTGACAAGTTTTGTCCGAGTCCTCTCTCTTGAGTATTTGGACCAACGCGTACCCTTATTTGGTAGCTGTGAAAGAAAATTAATTAAGTGATGTATACGGAAACTAAATTAATACCATACTAACTACTTACTTACCGACATTAACACAATTACAACTGAATAATATTACCAGCATTAATTATAATCTTAACAGTATTTAATGCAGCTGATATTGAAAGATACTGGTATATTTTAAATTGAAGTCTCGTATAATGTTAAGTGAAACTTGGGATATTTTAAGATTATTAGGATATTTCGCATCACACGGAATATTGTGTACGACGAATGACGCACTGGATAAGTAATGAAACTTAGTTTTATATTCATATTTAGAGGTTAGTTTAGAAAATAGAGTTTTGATCGCTGAAATCTGAAACTGTACCTTCAAATCTAACGTAGTGAAATCGGGTGTCTGGAAGATTTCTCTCTTCGAATTTTTGCTATATCTATGCGCTGACTTAATAGCCAGCAGTACAGAGTAATTTCTGTACATCCTCAACCTGATTATTTTTAAGAAATGTGTTTAACTATTCCAATCAAGATCAAATTTGTTGCTGGCAAGACATCGTTGATTTAGTATAAATGCTTTTGCACATAAAATAATAATAAATGCTTTTGTACATAACATAAATCTTATTAAACACTAATAAAATTAGTTAAAATTGTTTCGGATTTAATTAGATTTGTAGACGTATAAAATAGGAATCGGGTTAATAGACATATAAATTTTTTATGTACACTTTTCGCTACCTATAATTAAAGACATGGTTTTACAATGTGAGAAAATTACATGTAATAAACCTCTCAAATGATTTGTTTGGTCATAAAACACAGTCACCCACTTACTATTCTTGAAGTGTTTTAAAGGAAAGCGTAAGTGTATAAGTTCGGTTATAATGAACTAGCTGACCTCGCGAACGTCGTTTCGCCATATAAATTACAAACTTCGCCCCCTTTTTTCACCCCTATAGGGGTAGAATTTTGGTAATTAATATACCCTATGTTCAGCAGTCACAATGTAGCATTCAAATGGTGAAAGAATTTTTGAAATCGGTCCAGTAATATCAGAGCCAAATCCAACCAAACAAACAAACAAACAATCAAATCTTTCCTCTTTATAATATTAGTATAGATAAATAAATCGAATAGATAAATTCGATTGAAGTGCTTCCATCCGTGATGAAAAAATCGTTTCAGTTGATGTTCTGAAATGCTCCTAATTGCTCGGAATTATGGTATAGTTTACATTGTAGTGTATTTTTATACTTATGTTTAATCAAGAAATAGTTACGTATGACAACGTGAGTCTTGACACGATTGTCAGATATTTTTTTAACCATTTGGTACAATCAGAGAGAGGTACTTCTGGATTGCTTTTGAATGAAAGTAGGTGATGTAAGACGTTGAGTACTTGTTAAGGATTTCTTAGTTTTACTTTATATGTAATAAAAATAAAAATTACCAATAAAAATCTATTCAGTTTTTTCTTAAGACATGATCTTTTATTTTTAATTGGCGAAGGGCTGGTGAACAAATTGACGGGTCATCTGGTGATACATGGTCAGCTTTGCCTAAGAACGTCCTGTACGAAGGGATCACCAACGCGTTGCCAGCCAATAAGGAAGCGTAGGATGTTCATATTATTTATTTATTAAACTTATCCAGACAGTACAGAGAGACAAAATCTTTAGAAAAGAATACATAAAAATCTCTATGGTCTAACATTTTTAGTTACAAAAACGGGTTTTCAAAAACTTCGATTACTTTCGAACGCGAGAGGAAAGTGTAGGAATTAAATTATTCACTTTGTAGTGATGAAGGTATCATAAATCTTCTAGTGTAATGTTAGTGATTATTAATTTCTAATACGTACATAGGTCAGGAAATTTACGAGGGACTATAACTGTCACGAAGTTATCAGTGTATAGATAAAATGCAGTTTCTAAAAAATAAAATGAATTTCGTCTTTATAATTAAATGTCGTCGCGCTTCGCTTGGTACTTGCATTCATCAAATTATATAGCTTAGCTCTGGTAGCTTCGAGGCTTAAGAGTAAAGGCTACTGTCCACCCCACTGATATATAATGAGCTGATTGGCTTTGATGGCATTCAGAAGCTTTACGCAATTCGTCTTCGTGACAAGTGACATTTGTGTATTTCTATACAAGATGATACATTTAAAATACGCAGTTAAGAAATAGAATTCTGGGCTCGTAAGAGAATGATTGAGGTTCTGTCCAAATATACTGCCTGGCAGTTGATTGCCGCTTCTTCTAGGGCCAACTCATGGTAGGGATTTGCAGAAGGGACGACGTAAATTGACTTTCGAAAAATGTTTGTAAAAACCTACGTCGAATAAATTTCATTTCATTTCGAAATTTAAATTTTATTTCGATGACATTTATTCATGTCATATAGGTACTTCACCATGAAAATAAGAAATGCGACCCAAAACTACCAGCTTTTGAAATGGGCTTGTAAACCAGTGTTTCGGATAGTTATACATGGTGTCATTATACCTATATTTATTTTCATTTATACTTTACTTTATCTGTGAGGTTTATTTTTTTACCAATACATTTATTCGGTTCCCGGAACCGTCTTCATCTTGCAGAAGAAACCATCACTGCTACACTACTAGCATGAATACAACTGCGTATATTTTTTGTTGAATATGTTACGCAACCTACATGTAATTTCACCAGCGGCCGGATGGATGGAGCGGCTGTTTAATTCTTTTACATTTGGACAATATTGGCCAATACTTTACGTAATTCCAGGACTAAAGCCACTCCAATGTTTTGCAATTTTCGATATTTCGTTACAGACATATGCGCAGTTGCATTGACCTACCATAAAAGCTTTTAAACGTGATAATGCACTGAGACGTGCGTCTCGCAGTCTCGGGTCACATCAGCATATCTTTGGATAATCAAAGAGAAAGTATTCGCGCTAATTTTTATAAATTTTTTGGTGATTTGAGAGTTTTTATAGAACGGTGTTACGTTTCATTTCACAATTGCAATATCTTAAGTGTAAAATCGTGAACAAGGTCACGAAGGTAAAGAAATAAAAGAGGATTACGAATATTTTCGAAAATCAGTTACTGGACCGTATGGCGAGCTCTGATTTCGCGCCATTCTACTTTCTTAATTATTTAAAGCGTCGCGCGTCCGCGTCGGCTATGATATATGTTGATGTGTTTCAGATTTACCGAATGTGGACGTCGTGGTTAATGTGTGTGCATTCCGGTATCTCGATGGCGATTTATCGCTGAGAAGTTTGAGCTTATGATTTAAAACTTACGTCGTCACCGATTATATTTATTTACGAACGTTTTAGCCTGATTTGTACTTATTTGTAAATATCGACCGATACCATGCCAAATTTAATTTTCATATAGCGTTATGTAAAATTCATTTTTTCCGGGTTATCGGTGAAGGAAAACATCGTAAGGAAACCTGAGAGTTCTTCATAATGTTCTCGAAGGTGTGTGAAGTCTGCCAACCCGCACTTGGCCTGCGTGGTAGACTGTGGCCTTAAACCCTTCCAGTGTGAGAAGAGACCTGAGCCCAGTAGTGGGATAATAATAGATTGTTATGTTATGTAAAAAGTAACAGGTTAACGGCTTCTTTTATCCTTGATCGAGTCACCCTTCTTTCATAGTATGCTCTGCTGAATCCTGAAGGTACTTATGCTGGTGTAGGGTTACAATCTTTACGACCTCGGGAAGCGGCCATCCAATGGTAATAAAGTAAGGGAAGCACTGGTGCATTCATCTGAGATTCCGGAGAAGAAATCTCACACTGCCCGACATCTTTCTACAGAAAGGTCGCTTATGAAGAAGCGGAAGATCCATCCACTACTGACTCTCGAACTATTTCAGGGCTCACTCTGGAAAGACAATCATAAGCCACTTATGGAAACCAGGCAGGTTCATCATCATCATCATGTCAGTCTTTGCTTGTCCACTGCTGGACATAGGCGTCTCCCAAAGTGTGCCACAATACTCGAATGAAGGCAGGCAGGTTGAATAAACTCTACGACCATCTATAAAAAACATTGCTTAAACAAAAATACATGTTCTTCGTAATGTCCAAACTATTATCAACCACAACCTATTTTAAACGGAAAATACTCTACTACTTTTTGACAGCAAAGGTCATTTTCCGATGCAAGTCATACAATAACACCATTGGCCTTGCAGAGGTGGGTGTGTGCTTGGAAAGCAGTGGAAGACCGTGGCAAGTGTGCCAAGGCGACACCCGTATGCCGATAACGAAGCAGCCTTCTCGGTGGGATATTAACACTGGTTTCTAAATCGAGGAGCGAGTTCGGCGTGAGTTTTTATCGAGTTGCATCTTCATCATCACCCGCTCTCGTTCATGTTAATGATTATAAGTTATGTCTAATGTACTCAGTATTCAGCGACAATTGGTATTAATTATTGTTATTAACTACCAATTTCATTTTTAACTATCCGTGCGACTTCGTCCGCGTGGTAATTAGCAATTCTAAAATAAAAGCAGCCTTTGTTACTCCTTATTACATCAGCTAATTGCCAGTGTAAGTCTATACACACAAATGCATTTAGTAAAAAGCGGTTATTTGAATATTACGCACAAAAACTGCAATTTAATTTATTTGTATAGATTACATATGCAGGAAACTTGACGTATCTTGTTCTCCGCAGTCCCTGTGTACACACTTAAAGAATGTCCATGCTTAGTAGAGCAGCTAATATTTAATTTCCCCTTGTTAGATGATAAATAATTTCTAATACGTATACATACATACATAACGACCCATTAATGTCCCAATGCTGGGCTCGGGTCTCCTTTCACACAGAGAGGGGTTTAGACCACAGTCCACCACGCTGGCCAAGTACGGGTTGGCAGACTTCACACACTTTAAAGAAGTTTTTTTTATGAAGAACTCTCAGGTGTGCAGGTTTCCTCACGATGTTTCTTAATAATTAATCCGTGATAATTAATTTCTAATACGCACACAACTTAGAAAATTATTAGTGCACGCCGGGATCGAACACGATCTTCCGGTCGGGAGACCAACGTTCAAACCTTTAGGCTATCACTGCATTGCGTATATGAGTCATAAAAATGGAACGTGAAACCAACATAAAAATCACCAGATTATCGCTACCTGAAAACGAGTTAATCATAGTAATACCGACGCTTAAACCTTAAACTTTACTAAAAACCTGATACTAACATTTGAAGGATGTCTTAGCTAAGATTAAAGCGTTAGGCGTGTTAGTCAACTCTTTCGAAATCACTTCGAGGTGAGTTCGAGTATGTTGCACATAGTTGTGGCCTGTGTAACTTATTTATGGTATTGTCTGAATAAATTGAACAGGAATGCATCGCTGACACAGTATTGTGCCCCTGATTTGATAACGCCCTGCATACGCCGTATCTGACCATGTAGAAACCATGTACCACTTTACATGATCGAACAAAAATAATTTAATCAGTTTTTTACTGAAGTAGCCAATGAAACTGACGGGTCAATTTATGGTAGATGTTAATTAACTTCCATGTTCATATGTAAAACTAAAGACCTATTCTGTTAAGGCGATCTATGTGGTGATCGGCAAGTAAAAAGCAGTCAAATCTTTTAGCTGAATTGCCAAAACTAAAACCGAGGCAAATAAACATGTTTAATTGATTCTAGACTAATTGTAGCTATTAAGGTTTCATCGAAACTTGGGTCAATTGTCTTCTATTCAACCTCGTATGGTCTTGGCTTACCCCGCTAAACCATGATGAGATAATGATACCAGACAAATTTAGACAATGATACACGTTCATGGAGGTAGGTGCGTTCATCGGCCTTGATAAACATGCCTCCTCTTTTAAATCAACCGCCAAATTTTTATAACAATTTGCAAAATCGTAGATATGATATAAACACACATAGACATAAAGAAATATTTATTTTGTAATATATATTATGAAAAAACAATTGAGCTATTAACTGTAATAACTTGAGTAGAGGTGTACAAGTGTTATTAAAATTAATAGCTTAATTATTTTCAGACCTAATCAGTTTCATAGCTATGTTATAATTGAATAAGTGACAGTATACTTATTCATTTTAGAAGAGAAATATAATATTATACTACATAGGTATAAATGCGAATTATACATTAACAACATTAATGCAACTACGTAATTTACTATTATAATACTTGTGCTAAAAATAAAGAAATTAAACAAGGAAAGATTTTGTAGAAATATCTTAATTTATAAACCTAAATAATCTTTTTTCATTTGTACAATATCTGAACAAGTCACTATCATTTAAAATAATATATAAATATCTTCATATTATGAAGATAGTTTCAATATTATTTCAAAACGCCTACCAATATTTCCATCATCATCATCACAAAACTTTGCTATTAAGTTGCTGTAGGCGCTATACTATAAAATACTCCCCACTTCGTGTGTACCTCTTCTTATCTATTTGGGTCAATATTGCATTAGTCAGATAAAAATTACTCGTCAAGTAAAATATACTATGAGTCAAAATAGGTAATATTATGTACTAGACTATTCTAAACTCTAGTCATTAGAAGAGGTAAATAACCTAGTATGTAGTTTGAACGTATTTCGATTTGGGCGGCTCCCTTATTATTAAAGATATGCAATAAATGTCCGTGTTGTCTCGGTATATTACACAAAAGTTAATAATAATAAATTAATAATAATGGGAAATCTTTGGCTATTGTCAAGGCTGGTCTTAATTTTCTATCATAAGTAAGATATGGTGAAGAGAAGCAATACTTGTTAAATAATAGTAGTTACTGGGCTTCTTTCTTTTATATAATGAAAAGTAAGAAGTACTCAAGAATAAAATAAAAAGGCAAGAATTAGAAAGACCTTAAAATGTGATTGACAACGTTAAAGTCTTTTATATCGAACAAGACCTGTATACTATAATTTGTATTATTTATATTATTAGTATTGTAGTACTAGTCTTATTAGTATTATTCTTTTATACGAACGAATAGAACGAGGAAGCAAGCATTACAATTAGCTGTGCTGAAAACATGGATGTACAAAAATTATCCATCACGAACACCTACAACACGAGAACAAATATTTAACTGCCATATAAATGTGTGCCCGGTCGAGAATCGAACCAAGTACCTACCGTTGTAGTAGGGTCAGCATAAACCAACTGGGCTACAGTATCATACATATAGCATTGCATCACATGTATGTAAATCTATTGAAAAACAGTTTAATTTAGATTAACATTGTAATAAATATTCTTATATCTTCATTGATTTAGTAATTAAAATTTTCAAAAAATTCATATAAATCATTCATATAAATGAAAGCATGAAAATAAATTTTAATGTAATATTATTAAAATTATAACATTATTTCAATTAAGATAAAACGAATACCATTAAATTATCGAATCTCAACATCGTTTTGAATCTACAAAAGTTTATTTTACTAAAGTTTCAAGAAACACATAAACTTGTTTATTGAACAACAGAAACGGGAAAGAAATCGCAGCTTGTTACCAAACTAATCTAATTAGCAATAATGATAAGCTGATAAAGTACTGATATGGTTTTAAAATGGCAAATAACTTGTATGAGTGGGGCGTTATAAACATATTATTCCGACACATTATTAATTTGACCTGCCGGCTCTTAAGCGCTTATAGATTATCCTACCCGATCCGATACGATATCGTTGGCGGATATGAAGGTTTGTAATAGTTTGTATGCTTTAGTTCCACTATTTTTTTGGTATAGATTCTGATTTCTGTGATTATTACTTCGATATTTATTTTTCAATTTCCAAATGACAGCATTAAGTTACAAAATACAAGTTCTGATATCCCAACCCTTGTGATTGATTGTTATCATCATAGCAGTTATTAAGCCGTGTTAGAGGTATTCACGGAACATAAAATATTTGGCATTTAACTTGGCCGCTAAGCCTTCCACCAAACTACATTGGATCAGTGTGGTGGTACGCTTTAGGTCTCCTCAATTACGAGGAGAGACCCATGAACTAGAGAAAAGCCTAGGATATTTTTTGTAAACACTCCAAAGGACATAAAGAAAATATTTAGCAATTATCTATCTACCTTTCATAACAGTAATAATCTATCATGTCAACAGCTTTCGCCTTTTGAAAGAAAGAAAAACATTTATTTCTCCCCATAACAACACAACACTGCAACACCGAACATTAAATTGTTACATAAAGAATATAACATTAAATAACTATATATGTTGTTGCAGTACCCCGTAAATGGGGAAAGAAAAGGGACGAACTCAGCGGGAGCCGCTGTTTTTCAGTACGACCTGGCGGGCAAGTGAGCGAGTGATTTTTAATAGTTTATTTCTTATAATATTATATCACTGTAGAATTACTCATAAATATGTTTTTCCTAATTGTCGGTAGCCACTGTTTGAAATTAAATTGATACCGGATCAAAGTTAGGGTTATGTGAACACGTTCTAATGTAAAACGGTTTGCGAATCTGATAATTGTTTTATTGAAAAACGGTTTCCGCAAGGCTGCAAATATTTATTGCTCTAGCAGTGAACAGGTTGTATTTTTGGATATCTTACAGCCTAATATAAATGTGATTTATTATGTGATTGTCATCGATGTTTTATATCTACGAGGATGTGATAAGAAAGTTTAATAACCAACTGTCGGTACCTTTATTTATGTTTATTGCTATGGAAATATAATATTGTAACAAAACAACGAAGTAGTTAAGTGTGATTAGTTTATAATTTTACAATGGGCTTACCCTTAAAGCTCTTCCCTAAATGTTATTAGACTTTCGGGACCTCATCCCACGCTCTCTGCACGATTGACCTTTCTTTGAAGTCTTCGTCGGCCGTTTATATCATGAAAAAGTTCGTAAGCGATAGAGTCTTACGTTTTAGAAATTAATTAGAGCTTGCAATGTCGTTTCGAAAACGAGTCGTGAGTCGTCTTAACTCGATTATAGTTGATCAAAAACTACTTACCTTAATTATAAACGTCACCAATTAAGTATTTTTGTTATTGGAATTCACGATTATTTCGAAATTGATTCCATATTTCAACGGTTTAATTATGAAACTTTCAGACTCATAGGCGATTAATTTTATGCAATCGCGTTAGCCGCTGGTAATGAATTCCCAAAATTATTGAAATTACTATCGAATTACGGCTTCTGTTTCCTCTTTTATTTTTTCAGCTGTGGCCGCGGCGCCACCTGCGTGGAAATCATTGCGTCGCAAGGTTTTTCGCGTGTAAATCCTGATTCCATAAGAATTCTAGTATAAAAGGTAGCCCATGTTACTCCTTCTTAAATCAGCTTTCTTCTAGTTCGAGTCCCGTCCAAATCGGTCCAGCCGTTCCAGAGATTAGCCGGAACAAACAGACAAAAATGATAGAAAATGCTATTTTGGTATATGTGTCGGGTATACATACATATGCATTTAGCAAAAAGCTGTTATTTTAATATTACAAACAGACACTACAATTTTATTTATTTGCATAGATTAAAAAATTTTTGTACATTGCAAACATTTGCGTGTATTTAAACGATCAACAAAAACTAGTTTATTCTCTTTTCGAGTATGAAATCCTTAACCATTCGACCATTAACGAAATGATATTATCATCACTAATTAAAAAACAGAACTAAATCTATTAAACCGTTCTTTTATAGGCATTAACTCATTGAACACTAATTATGCGTCCCTATAGTTTTTGATAACCAATGAGAAAGTTTCTTTCGCGTCATTCATATTTCCAGCGACACTCAACGCCGAGTGCGAGTCAATCGTTCCGGTTACAAGAAGTATCAATAAATTGTACCAGTTGTCATCCGCCACCGATCAACTCGGTTCCTGTTGGCACCCACCGCACACACCTCCAACTATTGTTCGCTCTCGCTTGGCACGTGACGATAAATAACGTCGCGGATCGTCGATGCATCATAAACCTGCTATTCGACAAACGAGAGCGTCCACCTCCAACACGGTCTGATTGCACCGGTGAAGAATTCGACCCGGGAATATTATTCTTTTGATCTGCAAATAGCCGGTATGACTTTCTATTTGTTTAAATAATATGTTACATGATTATAGAACTACGTCGGCGTCATATCTTATTTGTTCGCGTTTAACGCTTGCCAATCTCTCTGTGCTACGATACTACAAATGAAAAACGAACCATCTCAGCTATTAGCTATTTTGTGGAAGGCAGCAGTACAATGTATTGGTTACGCAGAATTTAAGGTGCAAACAAAACAAAGTTCATCTCCACACATAGCTTGGCAGCCGCCGCGTTCGAAAAGACGCGGCGTCAGTCGTTGCAAAAAGTTGACAATGGTCTGGTACAGAGGCGGTCCGAAATTAGATTAATTATGTGCACAAATCATTCGCGAGCAGACAGCCGGAGGTAATAAAGTTAAATAATATTAAAACGCCCGTGAAGAATTTATGGTGACGCGCGCGATCACATTATAATGTCCCTTACTAGACGCACGTGTGTGATGTGAAATGATATATACGAATATCTGACGCGCCGTTTGCATGTACAGATAAACGGATAAATTCTCATTTAGCTTTTCAATACTTTATTGCAATGGGGTTTGTCAGATAAATGTTTTTTTTCATTCGAAAAAGATAAATATGGTTCAGAGGTCGCCGATTGAAACTATGTAATTAATTAATGTGTGACTTACTACTACTTTAAAAATACGTGTTTAAAACAAATCTACCATTACGCTTCATACTAAGATAAATGTCTTGTAATACAGTAAAAAGTTACGTACTTATATTTCTGTCCTTTAACCTTCCAGTCATAGCTAAGTACGTCTCTAAGTACTCGTGTTCCATAGTTAAGAGGTAGTGTAAGCAACACTAATCCCGCAACAATTTACCCTAATATTTACTTTAATCCCCCTAATGGTGACACTAATCAACGCTTGGCCCTATTTTACAGACCCAGCGTTTTACCCGCCCGCGAGAAAACGTCAACAAAATGAATGATTGAGTACCTGAACTTGTATAAATCGTTCTATGAAAAATAATCTGAATAGCAACGATAATTACGTTGCTAAAAATAGGCAAAAACTTAGAAACACTAATAAGTAAAAAAACGTTAAATATTTGTATTGAATTTTCCGCATGATTCCTAGTGATTTCGCTCCGAACTGAAATCTGGAAAATATAGTGCTAAAGTTTCGAGCCATTAACATTACCAAGATGTTACCCTTAAGGCCGAGATCTATAGAGCGCACTTTGACTTATCTCAAAAGTTTGAAGCTAAGACAGTTTTCGTATTTATAAACATTACTTTGAC
>DWLV01000013.1:0-14390 GCA_018251835.1 Orses cynisca | reverse complement strand
CACATAAACATTTGTATGGAATTTCTTCCGCCTTTTCCTTTACTCAATGTCTCAATTTTAAAAACGGTAGCAGTTGGAGGGTAAAGAAAATGAATTCAGAACACAATCTTCTCAGGTTCTTCCTACCGTCGTTGTCGGAAATTCTCCAAGCGCCGCCCACAGCCGAGTTGGAGCCGCTAGCTGACGGCCAGATAACGCAGACCGACGAGCAGGATATGGGAATGACATACGCAGAGCTCTCAGAGTTTGGTCGCCTGAGGAAGACGCAGCACTGCGGACCGTATAGTATGTTCCAGAAACTGGTTCACAAGTGGAGCGACAAATGTACTCCGTTCGAGGTACGCTTATTTTATGTATTATTTTTGAGTTTTCACATTACATCCAAATACAGTTAAAACAAATAAGCGTTTAATATTTTATTGCATATTTAGCGCTTTTGTCCGTCATGTAACTTCGATGAGCTTGCGAAGTTAATAGTTAAATTCTAAGTAATAACATGATATTTTATATAACTGTTCGACTTTTGAGCTCGGGTCTTCCCTTACACGCTGGCCAAGTACGAATTGACAGACTTCGTGCACCTTTGAGATCATTCGGTTATCATCGGCTCATTAAGGTTTAATTGTTTCATAGCAGTGTTTTCATTCTCCGTAACCAGTGTTTAAAAAATCTATAGGTTTCTTTTGCCGTTTCTTCTCGGCAGTAGAAGCAAAATATGACGGGCATAAGTGTATTGATAAAATACGCAATAGATCGGATCAAATGTTGTTTTAATTTCGATGGTGTTGACAATTATATCTGACGATCAGGTAGCAGAGAAGGTGAAGCACTTCTTCCGTTGCTACGCGATCAACCGTCACAAGATGACGGTGTTGACGCCGGCGTACCACGCGGAGGGGTACTCGCCGGACGACAACCGGTTCGACCACCGGCCCTTCCTGTACCGCGTGCACTGGAACTGGCAGTTCCGGACCATCGACGAGGCGGTAATGCAACAACAATACAATACAAATACTATTTTTTGTATTCTATACCCATTTTTCGACCCACTTGCATGGATCATGGTTAAGACGAGACTCCAGTGACAGGGCAGTAACATTTGCCCGTTGATACTAATATATACTTTATAATATTATAAATGCGAAAGTAACTCTGTCTGTCTGTGACGCGATTACTGCCAAACCGCTGAACCTATTGTGATGAAATTTCATATAGACACTTGAAGGTCATGGGATGAATGATAATGATGGGGTTTTTTATTTTGTTTACAGGTAGCCCAAATGACAAAAGATAAACGGGGATCATCAAGAGAAGGCGATTCTTCGCAAACTAAACAAGAGTTGCCATCCAATATTGCCACTCCGTTCCACTTACGTAGGGATAGAAAAGGTGTTCTTATATGAATTATACTGAACTTAACACAAACCCATGGTACGAGAGATTTGTACAAATATTTAGGTTTTTGCCAAGTTATGTTATTTTATTGAGTATTGAACAACTAGCGTGAGTTATGTTCAAAACAAGTAATCCGTTTCCTATGGACCAAATGTGATGATGCTTGCCTGACCAACGTACAAATAATACAATAATAATTAAGTATTATAATAACAATATCATTTGACATTTCCATTTTATCACTAATCTGATTGCGAACTAAACTAGTTTGGGCGGTGGTCGTAATATACTTTGTTGTTAATTGATATTGAAAATTAAAACTAGATTTGGGCAAAAACAAAATAGAAGTTTGTTTACGCTTGAAAGATAATCTTACTAAGCTACATCAATTAAATTTATAGAGTGAAATGAAGTTGAAATATTTAGTAAGCTCGCGTGAGAGCTTTAGATACCAAACAAGCCAAGACCAGGAATTCGAAAAATGTATAAGTACAATATCAGCATTTTTGTTACATACTCGTAATTGCTATTCGAGCGTATTATAATAATATAATGTTATCTTAAGGCAGTAAAAGTGCCTTGCTATCTTGCTAAGTTAGTCGATGATATCACCCCGGGCTATATCCCTAAACACCACGTTAGTAGTTAGTTAGTTTTAAAAACAAATCTATAGATATACATATATAGAAGGTGCCGTGCGATTATAGGAGTGAAAGCCACAAACTAAGAATAAACAATAATTTTTCAATTATGAAATGTAATAATCCTATTGTTTATCTACAATAGGACCAAAGATACAGATCTACACGAAATAGAAACTTATGACGTAGCTATGAAATTTCAATTTACTTCTAATTAGTGCCATTACTATAGTACGAACTCCAAAATTTGATCAAATCACAGAGTTACATTGTATTGCATTGCACACATAAAACTATGCATTATACTTTTGAAGTATAATTTAAGCACTATTAGTTTTTAAGTCTAATTGTCGTAATTCATGGTACTACTGACTTTGATTTACAAAATCATAACAAATTAGGTACTATTTATGAAGTGATGTGTGCTTATACCTTAGTATAAGATTGTTCTAGGAACTTATCTTAGGGCATTGAATCGTGAGAATACAATAAGCCATGTTTGTAATAGGCTTACTTAATGATAGAAATAACACCTTAAAAATGTCAGTTTAGAAAAAATAGAAATGTATGACGAATTCCAATAAATGAAAATTGGTTCAAGTATAATGTTTTATATTCTTAATCCAATGTATTATTGATTTTATTTTGTATTCATAAACCCTTTGTTTTTAAATGTATTTCAACTTTGTGAGTAGACGTAGCCGTATGATTCCATTTTACGTCATTATCATTATTATCAGAATACCACACTGTACTACCAGCCATGCTGCCATGGCCGCCAAGGGTCGCCAATTATGTGATTGGTAAAGGCTTAAAGCCATTTTCCTAGGCAAAATCACAGGGCAAGAGTGTCTGTTCCTGATGGACATTTAACTGTTGGCCCTAGCGGCCTTTATAGCTTTAGCAAAAGAGTCCTGTCAATGTTAATGGTAAAGGCCTTTTAGCGACCCCTATAGAATCAATCAAATATTGAATGAAAATCAGTATTAAGCGTTTACTTCTCGGCTGGCAACTCATTCGGGTTTCCTTTGGTATCAGGAACTTCCATGGACGATGGTCATTAGTCGGCAATTAATACAAAAAGGCCTCCTGTTCTGAAAGAAGAATGATCCACAGTACGGGAATAATTTATGAGTTGCGGTGACATTCATTAATAAATTAACTACGCAAAGTGCGTATTAAGTAGTTGACATAAACATTTTTCATTCATAATAAAGGTTAGCATTTCAACGACTCGCCGATCTCAAGAACCACGAAAAGGAAAAATAGTTGTTTATTCTGAGAACCAGACCTCATGGTTTCTTGGTTTCATGTCTTCATGGTTTCGATCGCAAACAGTTTGAAAAGTTCATACATTTTAAGGTAATGCATACGTTGAAGATTGCTGTGACCAAATTACCATGCCTGATATAATAGGTATATAAGGCATTTGTGATCGGTGTCAGTAATAGTACTGTATACTGTAATTAGTAGAAAGTGGATGACTGCAAAATAAAACGTTACAGGAAAATGTTTAAATCATGATATATTGCTTATCAATATAGAGTAACAAGAGTTTGTTTCTAAAATATGAAACTACAGCTTGACAATGGAATAAAAATGCTAGTAAATGCACATGATTAATAGGTATAACCCAGGCATTGCGCTATCACAATATCGAGGAATACAACCCAATTCCGTAATGATAAGCCAATATAAAATTGTTCAGATCTATTAAAACTTACCCAATTGTACAAAATACTATAACAATTATCTTTTTAAAATCTCATAAACGCTAATTAGGTACTACTTAAATAAGTAGATAATATTATTTTTAATTTTAACTACTATTTACTAAATTTAGACATATTTACAATTTTTTCTTTCATTATATCCACAAGCTTCGCTGTGAAAGCGCAAATGTACCAAAATTGAGCATCATAGTTTCCTTACAAGTCCTAAAGTCGCAGGCGCTCTCCTACAAACATTATCTCGATGTTAAGTTAATAATGTAACAATAACGCATTAAATAACTTAGTTACACAATACAATAATTAATTAATTCTTACTCACACTCACAGCACAGACTGTATCCGATCAATTATATAATTTAAATAATATAAATACTTCTACAAATGCATTTTACTTGGTACGACATAATAGAGAACCCATCAGGTCACTTCATGTTTTAATTGAATAATTTCCAAAATAATTATTTAAGTACCAACAAAAACAAACATAACATTAATTTTAAGTACATCGTAAAACACATAGACATTGTGACGTATTTTGTGTTAAAAGGTATTTTGTGAGACAAATTAGAAGCTAATATCACTAAATTGAGGAAGAGATTCCATAATGTAGATTCATTTCTGTCAAGCAAAATTTGCTTTTGACACAGTTCAATTCATAACTCGGACAAGAAGTGTCATCCGAATTATAACTTTCTGCTTCATTTCAAGTCAGCGATTCTAGTTTCACTCGCGTTTAGCACCAATCAAGAAACTACCTGTACCTACCCTGCGCTGAATTGAAATGAAACGATATCCATTTTAACATACTTTCAGGGTTTTTTAAGAACTTAATCAAACATTTAGTCTACACTAATATTATTACTAAGCTTATAGATAATCCCGTACCATCACCAAAGATTGCACATAATACCCGATACTTTGATTTTTTAATTGCAGTCATGCCTAAAGAAAAGGCATTTGATTTTATTTATTTCGACTGTTAAAAAATTAAAGGTATTTCATATAAGAACCAAAAATCTTATGTTCTGTAATGTTACACGAACGTCTAACATTTTTAAATGCGGTGTGTCTACATTTAGTTTGGAAGACAGCTTTAATCACTTACATAAAGAAACATTCTGTGCACGGTTTAGAGTTTTATACGCACTAGGGAGCATAATGTTTATTTTTACTACTAAACGGACGGAATAAATTCGCAATTCTCCACTATATAACTAGGTGGAAGAGTGTTTAATAAGTTACTATTAAACTCTGCACAGAATTGTTATCTTAAGAGTAGTTTAGACACCCTATACGTTTAATTGTGGACAGGCATTGGCAGTTGTCCTAGCAGCTGATTGGCGAACGTTGCATTCGTGAACTTGAAGTGTCGCTTGTCGTAGAATTTGAGCAGCGCCGGAGAGTAAGGATGCTGTTTCTTTAGATGCATATAGTGTTCTTCTGGTTCCGACGTTGTATGGCCACATTCTTCGCAAACATACATCTGCAATATCAAAAATAATACTTAATATTTTTTGAATATACCTACAATTAATTAGTTGATTAATTGTGTTATCATTGCCTTTATTATTTGAATAATCATATTTTAGTAATTAGATTCTCAAATTTAGTAGGGAAAAGTAGCTGAGTTAACAGTTAAATTTTAACTTATATTTTCAAAATAAATTTAGATAGAAACATTTCTTACCTTAGTCCTTCTCTCCTTGTAAGCGTAAGTATGTTGGACTCCATGTACTTTCAAACAGTGGGACTCCAGGGAGCATCTTTGGGTAAATGATTTTTCGCATAGATTACATTTATAAGGCCTGACTCCAGTGTGTGTTCTTGTGTGTCGTTTTAAATCAAATGTGTCGTTAAAACCTTTACCACAGAAAGTGCAAAGGTATCTTTTAACATCTGAATGACATTTCATATGTCTGTTCAGAAGCCTCTGCAAACTGAAATTTTTAGAACACACTCGACAAACGAACTTTGTCGGATCGTCTTCGCTAACCAACACTTGCTTGTTCTTTTCTTCTTCTCTCTGCCTGGCATTAGCTTCTGTGGCTAAAGGATTCTTGACACCATGCCCACCGTTAATAAATTCCAGAGGAAGCTCTGCGGGTAAACCCAACTGGAAATAAACATTTTTTTATAAGTTACGACATCATGCTGAGGACAGCTTTTTAAGTGAATTTATTTCATAAAATTTTATTTATGTATTATAAAGCTGAGCTTAATCAATTACAGCTGTCCTGTGGTAAGGATAGAGATATAATTGATATAACTGCAGTAGGTTGAAGCATAAGTTGATTCAGGCTCAGCGTTATATAATAACGATTTCTTTTACTTCAATGTCATTGTTGCTTAATTTACAATATTTTATGGAAGATGACATTGAAGATTTTTTTATTAAGCTTCGCCTTAAAATCAAGTAATGCTTACCCTTTGTTGCAAGATTTGCATTTTGCTATCGTTGACAGAGCCTTTCTTCAGACTTACAGCGGCAGCAGGACTGAGCGATGACGTCTCGATGTGATTGCTGCCATCCAGGGAGTTGTTGCCGCCCGGTGATGGTAGCGATACGCCAGTCGGAGAATCTAATTCCAAGGAGTGACTAGTGAACGGAAATCCAGGAGATAATATTTGCTGTCGTTGTTGAAGCTGAACGTGAATTTGTAATTGTTGCATCTGCCCCTCATTGTGTTGGAGAAGTGGATTTAACTGCATTAACAAATCTGGACGCTCTTTTGCAAAATTATATGAAGAGCTTTGTTCTTGGCCAGCAAAAGCCAAATAATTGGATTTTTCATAATACTGTCTACTTAAGCTAACTTGTTCTGCTAATGATTCAATATCCACAGGATTGTGTACAGAATCCGGTGTAATTGATGATGATTCTCTCAAATCTGAGTCTGTTATGGATTCTACGTGATTATTGAGCAAACTTGCAAAATCTTCTGCTGAATCTGAGAGATTTCCTATTATGCCTTCATTCGTTCCAGAAAATGTTAAGGTATTGGAAAATTGGAAGTTATCAATAACATCTTCTCCCATGTCTACAACCATGGAATCGTCGAAATTGCTTCCATAATTGCCTATAGCTCCAATATTTTCTAGTTTATTCTCATAATCAATTTCTTCATCTTTCAAAGCTAAACCGTAATGTGCATTTTGCATTAAAGAATATTGTTTACTTTGTTCTGGAAAATTTGTTGTGTTTTCATTATTTTCACAATCCATATTAAAGCCATTAATTATATTGAATTCGTTGGAGAATGTACTATTAGCATTAAATGAATTCTGACCACTTTTGGTTGATGGTCCAAGGGTTTCATAAAACGGAGGAAGGCTTCCAGTCGGTGGGCTATTTGGCCCATAGTTAGAGCGGCCATCACGACCATTACCACCACTACCTGACCCCCCACCGAGTGCACCACCACCGCCTGAGCTAGGTGCGGCACTTCCTGTTCCCGAGCTGAAACTACCTGATCCGCCACTACTTTGAGAACTGGAGTTGGAACCATTGCCGCCTGTTGATCGGCCATGACCAGCAGCAGCGTTCATTATTCCAGGAACTTTATTTCCCGGGCAATTTCTTAGAACTAAAACTGGTCTGGCTAAAATCTTATTGGCTATCTTAGAACTACTAGTTCTTCTTTGCTCTCTGATTTTCTTTTCCGTTTCTTCATCTTCTGATTCACCCCTCTTCTTCGCAATAGCATAATCAATAGGTTGGTCCTGCTCTGGCTCAGAAGTAGGTAACGTGGCCGGAATGCTTACATCAGACAATTCTTTTTTACTGTCCCGAAACTGAGATTGTGATGGTGTTCTCTGAATGACAGATACTTTTTGACATGTGATATTGTTATCCACCCCGGGAGAAGGCGTTGATTCAGGTGACGGTGAACTTCTAGACGGCAAGACAACCGGGTCATTCTCTAATGGATCTTTTTCTTCTTTGATTAAAGGTTTGTCCTCTGTTTTTTTATCATCTGCAACAACAGGCAAATATTGTTTCCTTTCTGCTTGTGTAAGGACATGTCCCCGATGGCTGCCATATGGAATATCACCACCAAGGATTGATGAGATAAATCTTCTTGGTTCCTTTGTACGTCTCTCAAATGAGTTTTTTCCAATATTACTTTCTCCAAATACGTCACGATCTGTAATATAAAGAAAAAACATAGAATCAGTATTTTGCTACAACATGTGAATTAAATATAAACTTAAAATGTATAAACGTGTTACACAGTAGCGACGGTTCTAGTCGGTTTATAAAGTATTCTGTACAGCGTCGAAGGCATGAGGCCTCGTTGACGTCACTGGTATGTGCCTCCATAACGGTAATACTCGCCTCCACAAACCCACCTACACCACGGTTGTGTATATGTGTGCATAACAATAATTGGCGCGCCAGCGAACAATGTGACAAATTCAATCTCGACCTAAATCTATCCGCCATTGATACCGTACAGATTTACTATTTACCATTTATAAACTTCCTGACTTCTGTGCGAATTCATATCGAAAGATTGGTTTCACGTATTCGACCAACATTTAAAATAATTCGAATTAAGTTATTATTCATAGTCCTTCTTCTAATGTTTCAAACACTTTTCTTTGTTTCACATAACTGTGTACATTTATGTGGCCTTTTTTTTTAAAATATTTTTACATATTTCTTAGTTTGTTAAATTTAAAATATCTGTTTAATGAAACTAAGTCATTCCTAACCATCGAATTCAGCAATAACCTCGGTCAACTAGATACTACTATTAATAAATCCATATAATTAAAAAACAAACAGCAAATTATGATTTTGAACGTTCCTAGATATAGCAAAAAGTGCGTAGGTAGTCAGTGAAAGTTCCAAGGTTGCCCCAAACGAGTTCCTGTGCCCTTTCTCGGCTTTTGTTAGGGACTCAAGGACGAAGCCTGCATTGTTGGGAATTCTTTTTTATACGTTGCTTGTAATTGTATGCGTCTGCGCAGCGAGGCGTGACGACTCGGACTCGATTTTGGTATTTCTATCCATAGAGCACCATTGTTGATTCTAATTTTCAGAAAACATACTTAAGATACCCGTGCACGTTGTCAATGTTTATAGCGGCACTTAAGCCCGACAAATGTGCGCGTAAATATTTTTATGTTTGACTTTTTAAAAGCCTGTACTGTATAGTCCCTGATTCTCGGAACACCTCCGACCAGACGTGTGTCTCAATAAGTTTTAATATGTGAGGTTTGGCTGGTGTGGCAAGACTTCGATACTTAACTTCTTTAACTACTATGAGTATTACAAGCCTAATATGATAATTATAAGAATCTTTAGAAGCTCGTAGAAAAAAATCATTACTTTAATTAAAATTGCGCTTAAAGATTTTTTACGAGGTCTTATTATCCGCGGTCATTGAGCTGGTTTCGTACCATACCTGATCATTGTGAATGAAATCACTATCCGATACTGAAAAATCAATTCAATTAAATAAATCAAGTCTCGGTCTCGCTATAAAGACTTTATTGAACCGTATTAATTTATTTACCAATGTGGTTGATTTCGACAAATGTTTCATGACAAAAAATATACCTACTGCGTCACCTTTTAAAAATATGAATAGGTACCTATATAGTTTTACACCTCTTTTTTATTTCTCCTTTCATACTTAGTAGTATTACATATTGTAAATATGTTTGTAGTACCTGGACTGGCTTTCCTCGTTATTTGTTTTTTTGGTAAATCGTTTTTTTGTTTTGAAATTATATTTAGGTACGAATTACACACTCACGAAATATAACCTGAACTTTAACTGAAATTTACGTTCGTATTCTAATGATATTGTAGCAGTTTTCCTTTGCCTGAAAACACGGATAAAACTACGTTTTCTATCAATGACGATTGTTGGCCGTTTCTTAGATATAATATACAAGAATTGCTTAAACAATACCTTCAATTCTTATTTCATTAATGATTAAAAACAATGAACTATTTTAGCGTATTCATTTTTAAATGTCTGACAATTTCACTTTTGACTTCTGAAAAACTACAAATAATTTTATAGTGGTCATCATCATCACAGGCCATAACTGTACCACTGGATTCCGCTCTCCGCTCACAATGAGAGTGTGAAGGCCGTAGTGTATCGCCCTAGTCAACTACTGGTAAACTTCACACGCTTTCATCCATCGTCGTACGCAAGTTTTCTATCAATATTTCCCTTCACTGAAGGAAATGATCATTATTTCAAATAGGCACAAGTAATAGTGTTAATAAAAATTAATTAGATGTGAGTATTCGTGATTTTGATTAGATATTTCTTTCTTAAATATACCCACTACTCTTGTAACTCAATTACCATCATATAATTTCACAGAGCTGCATAGTTCTATTACTCAATTATAATGCCGATCGTGACGTCACCAGTTTATAATTTTCATAGTCAATACCTATTAAGAAGCCCGAGGGAATTATTTGCTACAAGAGACGTTCTTACAAACTACTATACGAAGGACAAAGACGTAAAGTAAAACCGACATTGTATTAAGTTTAAAAGATAAATTGTTCCGTTGTGGATAATATTGCTGCTACTTGCCGATTGTGTGTCGTACAGTATTATAATAATTGTCATATATTATAATAGAATTGCGTTGGTTAGTGATCGCGTAATTTTTATACGACTTGACCTATAGAGGTCACGTTCACAGAATATATTTGATTTGTCCGAAAATCGGTTTTTAACAATGATAGAATTCGGTAAATGGCGTTTTATTCAGGTTCTTTTGATTTAACTAGCCTACTTACAAGCAAATGAGCCACCGCCACCTGACGGTAAGGAGTCATCGCCGCCCAGTAAGACATCATCGATAGATTACCATCCAAAAAGGAACCGTACACTGGTTTATTGCTGGCTCTTCGACGCAGCAACCGAAACACATCTAAACATAGTTGATATACCGTTGATTCTAAGAGGGTGGTAATGCAAACAAGGAAACCATTAAAGTTACTATCGTGATGATGGTAGGGAAACTTGATGGATGAAAACCTTCGTGATATAAGTACAATAGAGAGCCCAGCAACCACCAACAAAGCGCAATAATCTCCATCGTTATTCAGCAGGGTGCCATACGTGAGGTGAGGTTGCTTTAGAGTCAATGATTGATACAGATCCCATACCCCTAAAACGAATTGTACATAATTACATATGTTTATCAACTATTCTATTTATATTAAAACAGTTACTATCGGGCAAACAAGTAAATAAAATGTTTGGTTTAAAACGAGTTAGAACTATTAAAAGGAAAAATGTATATGAAAAATAACTGGCTTTTAGCACTAAATTACGAAAAATTTTTGAAGATACCAACCATTACAAATCAAGTAAATTATTAAATTATGTTTACTTAATTAAATTTAATTAGGTACTCTGATAACATAATGAAAATTTATTTGAGAGTTCCTGCATGAAATTTTCACGATGCACGAGTAAATTCATTCAGTATTTTTGTAAGTTATTCAACTTACAATTATTCCTGAAATTATTTAACTATGAAATGTTTTTGACATGCTTCAGTTGTGTCGGACAGCCAGGTTTACGCGGGTTCCTCGCTAATTCGTTTCCGATAACGGATCGGTAATACCATTGATGTTACTTAGTATGAACTAATGAATACCTAATGCGTTACCCGTCCGTTAACTGTGGAGGCAGCGGCGACCATTTACCATCCAGCTGGCCCGGTAGCTGGCTATTGCAATATTTCATGATGGTTCCAATTGTATGTAGTCCATTTATAGTATATATTTTGGTTTCCTTATTTATTTTGACACTGCCGTAACTGGTTTAAGGTCACGTTCACTATTTTTGTTATATTTATACGGCGTGTCTGACCTATATGGAAAATAACGGTTTAGATTAATAGCTAGTAGCCATTGTAGGCTACAGTTCCGTGTAACGCACGAAACCTTTTCGCCACATCAAGTATGTATTTTTTATCTCTAACCATATATGAAGTAACAACAAAAATGTTTTCTTTCTGTCCTTCCAATTATGGAGTAATCATTTATCAATGTAGCCTGTCTATAAATATCATTGGATTACAATTGAAACGAAAATGCCATTAAAAACGTCACAGCACGTATCGTAATTTAACGCAGCGTCGGTCACATGAAGTTACAACATCTATAAAGAGGATAAAGTACAAATATAACAACAATCATCTCTCACATTTATATACTAAAGCAGGTATAGAGCATATGTGTATTTATTTCTTCAATGTATATTTACCTATTGGCTCTAAGTACAACACCTGACATTTGGAAACCAGACCCCAGCACCCATTAATATTCTTTGAACCGCGCATGTCTGTTGACGATTCAAGCGAGCATCTTAATAACAAGTTCATTCACCATAATATGGAATTATTCAAGTCTGTGTGAAACATTAGTTTACGACTAGATAGTATTCCTTACGAAACATTTCAAATGCTTGGTATGGTAAATAGTTTAAAACCGTATTTTAAAAAATCTTGCAAAATCAGGTTCCACGACATTACCATATGTACGTACCTACAACATTAGCCAACATTGAAGTCATTGTTAACGAGGTCTATTTAAATAGTGCGGTTTTTATTCTAAAACGGTAAGTCAAGGCCTCGCAATTACCATGTCCATATCTATTCAGTTACTTGCTGTTTCCTGTCGAGGAACAGTGGGGGCAACCTTGAATGCGAACACTCATTATTTAACCATTAAAGGCAGCCTCGCGTTTTGGCAATAATTAGAGACTCTCAAATGGGCCGGGCTCATTCCACGTATTTCAGATATGTAATTAAGATGCATACTTGTTTTTTGAGAACATGACTCGTTAGATGTATCGGCTGCGAATAAAACTAATACAATTTGTGTTAATAAGTTTGTTGACCATTAACCGTTATTCATTCAGGTAATTGACTTTAAAATAATGTTAATTTAATTACGAATTGCATGTATCGTTATCGCCTATAATTCTATCTATGATTTTGTCATAGTTGCATTTGGTATTTGTTATTTTTTATTTCATAGTGGAGGAGGAACCCTTTTTTACTGGCTCTCCGACGCGGCAACCGAAACTTGAAACATAAACATTTCACAATTGATTCTAAACGCAGTATGGTAACCTACGTAAATAAGTCAGGCATGTAAAATAATCCCTCCACCATAAACTAGTACCGTTGGAATTGAACTGAGTAATACAGACCCTACCGACCTAAAAGAAAAGTGACATGACGCCATAGCCTCTTCAGTTGCTCAGTAGTGTGCACCAGGCCCAGAAGAGGTTTGCTTGGGCTCAAGGCGTACATTTCAATCCCTTGCACCCCAGAAACCCTATTTTTAAATTCAAAATATCGATTTATCTCAGTAAAGTAATACTCTAATCCTAACGGAGTGTCGTCATCTACAAAGGCAATCAATTAATCAACTAAGCTTGGTTGTATATAACTTATACTGATGGTTATTTGTATATTACTGATGTTTATATGATCCACAGAAGCGTGCAAGTACAAAGAGACGGTAAACTAGTTCGGGACAATAATAAAAACTAGCGAACGAGTCGAGGTGGAAGCGAGCGCGAAGAGGCCGGTCGACCGACTGCTCGAGCTCGGACTAGCTTGTCCTTGCGTCCGGGGTTATCGGACGCCGTTAGCATTTAACGCATTAAATAAAAACCAAGACAGCTATGAAGAACCGCTCCGGACGGAGAGCACATAAAATTCCGTTGAAGCCTTTTTTCCATAAACATAAGTACCGATAGCACACGGTACATCGCAGGCGCACTGTCGCCTGCCTCAAGGATTGGTTGAAAGGTCGTTCAGAAGGACATTTTTTGTATCGAATTATTTAAGTGCGTCCAACATGTGGAGACCGTTCGTAGTTGCCATATGTATATGGTACTTGTTTCTTGTTTTACACTTTGTTAGGTTAGGATACAACACAGATACATATAAACCTAGATGAATTTTCTATCTAAATCATTTTATATAGGAATCATAATGATTTATCTAACATAATATATTATGGCTTGTGTACTTTTTATATGCATCATACTACACAAATATACCATGTGACTATTGTTCCAATTGAATTGAAGGTTAATTTAATGTCGGATCCATTTGACAATGATTTCATTACAAAATAAATATTCTTATGTAGGTACATCGTAATTTGTAGGATAACATAATAATATGAAAAATTAAATTACTATAACGCTATTAACATTTAAAGAATGTAATTGGTTTCCTTTGCTGATATTTTTAACATCACAGGTACTGTATAAAAACATCTATTTAATATATTGTGTCTTTGAACGAACCTCTACAAAAACTGCTCAACACTTTATTACTTTGATCACAGCACAGCGTGAATCACAACCAGATTTGGCAAGGGTTAATGACCTAAATATGTTTAGCGACGTGTTCAAGGCTAGCATCGACTAATTTGGTTTGCTAAGCAAAAAAAATCCGGTATCTAAGAAGGCGATCAATTGATTTGTTTCGTCTACGGCCCTCCAATACGGCGGAGGCAACAACTAGGTTTATGTTAAACTTTTATCCGTTAATACCGTTATTTAAATTTTACAAACAAGTTTATAATAAGGAATTAAAGAAATTA
>DWLV01000012.1:0-14620 GCA_018251835.1 Orses cynisca | reverse complement strand
GTGCAGTGCTGTGCAGTGGACTCAGTGGACCACAGTGGACCAGTGGACCGCAGTGACGCCCGCAGAGCAATAGTGGAATGGATGGCTAGGTAAAAACGTTCTCCCCACGCATTGTTTACGTTTTTTAGCCATCGCATTACATCGGAGCCGCGAAAGCAGCCGAAAAGCTAAGTTTAACTTAAGTTGTGTGAAGTTTTCATTAATATTGAGTTTATTAAAGAACGCCTGTATTTCTTACACTTTATTTGTTTGATAAGTTTTAACGTGTATAGCAAACATTAACTCTGTGGTACAATTTCTTAATTTATGAATATATTTCGTAGTTGTAACTATAATAAAGTTGGAATATATTTTTATTAGCATTTATGACAATTTCATAGCTTACAATATATTATGACGTTACAATTTATCTTACAAAAAGTTTAACAATTAATAGCAAAAAAAAAAATACTTTTTGTAATTTTTGGTATCACGTGCACTTGTAGCCATTATACCATAAAAGAATAAACTTTTATATTTTTAATATTAGTAGAAATAGAAATTAACTATAAACATTTTTTAACTTTACCGCGCTTCAAAGTGTCTGGCAATAAGCTAAATGGCAATCAAATTAAATTTGTAATGTCGTTTACGTAGGAAAGGATGAATAGGTAAGCAACATTCATACGAGTATTTACTGTGACATTAATGTTTTTGTCAACAATTCAATATTCTGCTTGAATTGGGTGACGTAACGATAACTCTAATTTGTAGAGTTACAAAGAGCCGTACGAACTATTAATCTTAGACAATTTAAGTACATTGTTAGTTCATGTAACCAATGCCATCCGTTACGGTTCTCTATTCCTTGCCCCAAAGTGCCCTATAATAGTCAATTGTTAGGCCATGTAACCACTTTCGTCCCACATGCTTTTCAGTTACTTGCCTTTCAAAGTGCCCGAGAATCAATAATTGTTTTGCATTATAACCAATTTCAGCCTTTAAACATTTCTATCCCTTTTTCCATTATATGCCCTAAAATCTTTAAAGCTAGTTCCAGTACTAAAAAGGGTTCTGGGATCTACCGACTGACAAAGAGATCGTGTACTTTTGATTTCAAATATCTTGCAATGAAAATATAATAAACTTATAGTCTGAGAACCCTAATCTAGTGTGCCATGCAACTCAGCGTTTTGTACAGAGGATACCGTGTGATGTTTGTGTTCTCTGCGTTTCTTTTAAATAAAATCGCTCTCCGTCTGATCTTAATTTATCAGATATAGACAGCAAATTATACCTCCCCTAAAGCCCTTTCAACTTCAACTTGCCCATTACACTAACTCAATAACTCACACTGACTCATTCATAAATACTATGTTCCTTCAAAATTTCAGTGTATGATTGTATTAGAGGCAACAACATCAATTTAAGTATGTATAATATTATATTAAGCGTATACTTCTAAATTAATTTTTATGTAAATAATAATTAATAATGTAATTTTAAACATTTAGGTATAACTCAGATTTTCGGCCAGTATAATTAATATTTTCTGTTTCCGAAATATTACGTATTCACGCGGAGCAGGAACTAAAGGTTAAGTTAGGTTAGATTTGCATTACATAGGTATGTTCTAATGAATACCAGCTTTTAAATTTTATCTTTTAAATTCCATTGCTGGATAAACGTATCTAAATACGAACAATTGACAAATCATGACTGATCACCTATGCAGCTTATCAAATCAGTATCACGTAGCAGGTACGGCTAAAGCTTGCCTGTATTAACATCTTTACAGAATTGTAATAAGGCTTACAATGTGAGCTTTTAAAATGGCGTAACGTAAGCTCATGCTTCAAGCTCTCTTTTATCTAATCTTAATCTAGGCCCGATCTAAACGGAGGTTTAGAATGTCATGTTAGAAGCATACTTTGTTCCATATATTGTGACATTGTAGTGAGTAACCAGTTGGTACTAATGTGATATTTTCTTGCACTGTTGCACTTGTATTCGTTTGAAATTTCAAAGCTTGACAGGAGGAATAAAAGTTAATGGAAAAACGGAACATTTATTATTTTAACGTTGCAATATTTATTGGGTATATTTTCTGTTTATATCTCTAGCTGTTGTCCTTGAAATCATTATTGAATTTGCTGAATAAATAACCTAAGGAAATCTAAGATCTACTATAAATTTGTAGTGTGGATTCAAGCATTAGCACCAAGAGCAGCGCGATGGAGACGATAACAGAACACGGTAGTGGAACAATTATGATGAAGATAATTCGGTCAAAGATCAAACATTACCAACTGAAGACGTCTTAGAGAGCTGTTCAATGAAATTGCTTCCTAAATACGTGTAAAAAACGACAAAAACAGGTCTCCCACCTGCCGTAAAGTCGGAGGCTGCTTCATTATTCGATTATAATGATCTGGTCGGCTTACAATGTTTTTGCTCGTTAGGCCCTAATGATTGTACTCGGTGCCCAGTTTCAATTCAGTGATGCCAAATCGAGGCTTCTTGTACAAGCTGCGCCTGTGTTCAAACCTTTTATCTAATTATTAATCTTGACTTATCGGGATCATTCGTGATTTTTTTTAAATGCTCTAGTTAGTAGTTAATAACGACGCCGTATAAACTGTAATTCATCATAACCCATAATTGTTCCACTTCTGGCCTCGGATTTCCTACTGTAGTTAGTAGGTTAAGGAAAAAATTCACAGTAGAAATAAAATAACGTGTTAAACATTGACATTTATAAAAGAGTTGAAAAAAATCAACAACAATTACTACAGTTCCAGGAACTTAGTATATAAGAAATATTTTTTATAGTTTACTAAATGACTTACTATGTAGTTTATTCATAAGTACTTATTAAATAAGTCAGTAATTAAACCGAGCGCTAGAAGTGTGGTTTCGGTGTCGCAAATCATTGTATCGTTAACGGTTGGTTAGAGGTTTGATGATGGTCCTTGAGTTCTCATATTCCTTATAAGTATTTGATAGTTTAACTTAACGCCCCTCCCCCACCACCGGCACGAGTTTCGAAAGATCGTAACGCAACGTTCAAATGTAATGGATAATGTAAGGTATATTAAAATGATAAGCAAGTTTTTGTTGCGGCTGCTATTCAAAGACACTGGCATTACCTCACCTATTGACGTGACGTGAGTACCTGTAGTATATGTACATGAAGCGTTACGAAAATTATACTGCGTACAAATTGGGCGGCTTAGCACTGCGGGCTGTTCGTCGCTATTCTTGATAAGAGTATGGGATCGTACGCGCTTCACGCGCGGTTTTTGATAACTGTTGCGTGATGCTACTCATAAACATGAAGATCTATCGCAACAAGCATGATGGAACAAGAATCGACCAAAACGTTACTACGACAACTATCAAGAGTGAACGACTAAGAAGAACTCTTAATCAGCGCTCAAAGAACTTTCTTCTGACTATTACTCTGTCAATAATATGCTATAAATACAATGCGTCTAGTCGTATAAACTTGTTTAGTCTTTTTAGGAACGGGCAAAAACTATAAATGTAAAACCATTTTGTCTACACTCTAGCGAAATTCACCAATTTTGAACGTTGGTCCCGTCCACGCTAGGGTCTGCGGTCGAATTATACACGCAACACATTTTTTCAAAGTTATGTACTAATAATGTGTATTAATAAAAATTACTGCAATCTTAAATGTTAAACTATTACAGGCTCGCACAAGATCGACTTATAAAATAGTAGCGACCCATCCCGGCTTCGTACAACATATCATGGCTACGTGGTTTTTAAATTATAGAGTCACCAGGTGCGCGGCCCGTACATCCCGATGTAGCGTTGTTTGATTTGATTTTTCATTCTGTAACATTTCTTATTAATGCTCAACTCCTATTGGTCATGGATTCAATAAAAATATTTTTTCAATTCGAACTGTAGCTTCTGAGATTAGGGCCTTGAACCAATCAAACTCTTCAGCTTTATATTATTAGTACAGATTGTATTTATTATAAATCGGTATAATCGGTAACATGTATCGTAACAATAATTATAAACTGTTGTTATTGTTACTCAGAGAGCCGTGTTTCTCGTATTTCATTGCAGTCATTAAACAGCATTGTAACGTAGAGAATGCAATGTGTAGCGTGTAACATGTAGCCTCCACTGTGAGTCGTGCCGCGCGTGCCATTCAAAATAAAAGACTTTAAGCTACTTCATAATTCTTATACGAGTATAATTAAAATAGCGTCTATGGAGTAATTGTACTAAGACAGGGTAGGTAACCAAGGTATGTAGAAAGTGCGAGGAGATAATCGTAGAGTTAGAAATTACAAAAAAAATTAAGTAATGATTTTCCCTATATGTATTAAAAAAGATTGTGTCTAAGTTAAGTGTTATTGCATAAATACAATAAACTAATTATATATCTCAATATGTTACCTATTAGATACTGCATTTTGTTTATTACTACTCTATTTGTTTTTTATTCTCTTTTACTCTGTGTTCTTCCCAAGCTTTATCAAGAAAAAAGCTCGTTGTAGCGATAGAGTAGCCTTTTGTACACGAATAATTTAAATTGTTATGAAACATGATGTTAAACTGTATTTGTCATTTTACCTGTAACGGGTCCATTCGGTTTTTGTTTCTTATACCTCATAAATGATATAAAAATCGAGAGTACTTGTTATAGGTAAAATGATTGAAACATTTAAGTTTTTCAAATTGAATTATTCTATTGTGAAATGCATAATAAATATAATGTTAATTCACATAAGAGTATTAGATAAACAAAACTTAAACGCACCTAATTATACTCATACCAAACATATTGAGTAACAAGTTGTGTCAATTGTAAACGAATATATTTTCATATACTCTACAAGTTGTCACGCTTCGCACCTTTTAGTTTGTCGTATCGGCGACGTCGTACAAATTTTACTTGTGAAGCTTCTATGGTTTGATGACTCTGGTGTTTCGGGCATTATAATTAAAATGTCGTCTATAGACTAATTGCAATGTATGATGTCATTTGTGGTACAGGTTTTTAAATATATATTGCTACACTACGAATATACAGGCTATACAAAAATCGGTTCACGGTTTATTGTAGTCAGTTATAAAGGAACTAAGGCAGGTACCAAAATGTTTCCATCACGCAAGTGTACCCTCGGAATTAAACTAAGTTTGTGGTAGGTAAGAGCTGGGGATATTTGGTTGGAATCAGGGATTGGCCACTTACACCCCAATTATTGTACCGCGACCATATTTACGCGATATACAAATGTCTATTCGATCTCTTGAAACGACGGTTTAAAATAATGTCAAAATCCTTCATAAGTTTAGCAAAACGTTCATGAAGTAGACTCCATGCAGTAACAACTTTTGCTATAGATGTTTTATCACATTTTAACTTGTAGATTTTTTTCTCAAGAAATTAAATATAGTTTACGTTATTAGATATCAATTTTAAAACACATTTAAGCGTTTGTGTTGAAAATGACTTTGTAGTTTCACGGCGATTATCTTCTGAATAAGATCTCTTGCTTCACAGGAAACAAGGCGTGTTGCACCAGACATGTTATTAATTATCTGTATGATATTATGACACATGTAATCATATCAGAGTCGATACGACCGAGTGACCAGTTACCTAGACCTGTCGATTGCGGTGACTTGCTCGACAACAGATAGCGCAACTGGCGATTTAATCGATTCTACTTAAGTTGTACAAAACATGCATCAAAATACCGATGCATGCGTAATAGACCTGAAACGCTTTGATAATGTTAATGTTACAATTAAGCTGTAATGGCTGCATCATAATGTTTTTATTGAAATAGTACAAAATGTTGCAGTATTGCACATCCTAAAATTGTCAAAAAAAATTTGATCGTAAGTAGGTGATCATTGACTTGAACACGAGCATGAATGGTGGCCCTTACATTCCAAAAGAAAATTAAAAAAAAAACATGTATAAAGTACAAATCATCATGAAATCCCGTTCGTATCCTAACTTATAAACTTCCAAGAGCAGATGATGATGATGACCAGCGTAAACAAGTAATATAAACAGTTTAAAAATCACACATATTGTGTTGATTTCTTATCTATATACGGGTACAAATTTTCAAACCAATCGAACCCCAGGAAGTGGGTATTGCAATATTGTCTTACATAGTTATAAGTGAAACTAATAAAAGCGTGTTAAAAATCACAAAATTATAACCACTCTCATTCCTTCTTGTTTCGTGCCTCCATGCGACACAGCAGGCACGACGCGAATGCACGAGTCGCATATCATATGCAAAGCGTGCACAGTTCATTCCAGCCCCTAAAGAGCTCGTAACGGCGTAAGTTTTATAATAGGTACTAAATACTCAAGCTAAGGTTATCTTTACAGAAATTACTTAATACATTTCAGGGTTGTAGGTTATATCTATATATGGTAACCACTATTTAGTGTTTAGTTTGTTACATCCATCCTTTAGTTCAAACTAATATTCTCTGTGTGTTGCATCCTGTTAAAATTATTGATAATATCTATATACAACTTTGTAATTGTATTATTAAGACAAATAAAAATATAACTGAATCGAACCATTCTGTACCTGAAACAGAAGCTGAACTTAATTCTATTTAGTTTTTCACTAGAACCTGTCGGCTTTTACTAAAATTTATTCCTAAAACTCCGCATTACAAGTTTTTAGTGTGATTATAAAACAGATTATGAGGTTACTTCATTATAATCCTCGTTTTAAATTGTCCATTACTCGTACAAACATCGTATAAATTGCTTGTTTGAAATCTAAATTTAAGTATCCAAAGATACAGATATAACTAGTTAAATCTAGTTCACAGTTAAGTAATAACGTCTGTTAATCTAATCACGCACAGCCCTGGCATTCTTAAAAAAAGATGAAAGCTCAAGTAAGTGGAAGCATCTCCCGCTGAATGCACTTAATGCGTCCGGAATGATTTCCATATCGCTTTGATGCACAAATATTTTTATAGCCACATTATAATGTTGACACGTTTATAGTCCGCGCTGCTTCGGAACGACATTTTGATATATTACTAATGAGTAATGATACATGCGTTGGAGTTTGAGTAGAGTTCGGAGATAACTAAATGCTTCGATAATATATGTCATCTCTATAGTTTTATATTGATATGTTTACGTAGAGATTATTAAACATACTTAGGTACTATAAAAATCATTTCAATCATGGTACCTAAGTGGCAGCTGTCGCCCTTGGACATCAGCAACACTAAAGGCATTGCCAACGCATGAAGACTTAGAAAGTAACTAGGAACACTGTTTGCCCCACTTTATACCTAAAGTGTGAAACGGTCTTCAATACATATTGCGATGGACTTATTGTTATGAATGGAGAAGATGGCCTATTGCTTTCGTGTCCGTATTTATAAAAATCATATAACAAACCTCCAGGGATACCCCCATATACATGTAGTTTATCAGCTCGAAGTATGTATATATAAAGCAATTGAATTAATTATTACCTTAAGCCAATTAAGAAATAAAAATAAAAGAACTTTCATCGTTCAACTTTTTAAGCCTTTCGTAGCAGCGCATCTATTCAACAGGCGACATCGGTAAAAACATGGGAAAATGATGGAAAGCGAGATTGAATGAGCTATAATGTGTGATTATTTCACTTCATTGCTCGTTAGAGGAAAGTACAAGTAAGAAAAGATCTGTCGCGGGAATCCAACGAGACATCGCCGTCTTCTTTACAATAATTCGGTATGGTGACAATATTAACCGATTACTTTTCACCATTGTGAATCACGCATACACACGTACATAATAGCCGTACAAGAGATTCATTTCAGAAATGTTGGTTTTAAAAGACGTTAAAATGTATTAATAACTTAACTTAATAACTGGCCGATAACGATTTTAGTAATTTTTAGCGTTAAGTCCGTCTTTGTACCCATTACGTATTGTACGTAAGGTCAAGAAGTTTAAAAATTAAACGGGTTATAAGTATTTGCATTTTTTAACCGCGTTCGTGTGTTGAAGCTCTTTAAACTCACGACCCCGCTTGCTATCAATTGTTGAGCTTGAATTTTAGGAAACCTTCAGGCAGCGTTAAGAACTCGACATTTGGGTTAACGACTAACCTAACTAATAATCCTCACTGCAATAGCGTGATAGAGTTTGTATCAGACTTCCTTAGTTAATAGGATCACTCTGTGCCCAGTAGGAAGGTAAAGAGTTCTAAATGGTTAGAATCTATGGAGATTCAGTTAATGCTATCATTATAACTATATATCCGGTTATAATGACAATAGGAAACTCCACCTCGCACTCAATCATTGAACCGGTAACGGAGACAATGCATTGAACTTTGGGGCTGCGCGCATCAGTCAACCATATCTCTGTAATTAGGTTACATTTGAACTTTTAAACTTTAAATATTACACTAAGTTTCGCAAACCTTTAAGTCCTCAAACGTAACAATATCTTATAAGTACTACTTAAAGCTCATAGATATTTATAATCTAAGTATAGGTACCTATTATGTCTTTGTTAGTCCATAACACTGGAATGAAATAACTTATTGTAGAAATAACGTATTGTGAAATTAAACTTAAATTTTATGGTCCCAGGCTAGAAACCACAAGCACGGCAGTTTAATCTCACAAAAATCGACTGATATATATAATTCAACAACAATATATAAGTACCACCGGGCAAAAAAGTGAAATATTCATGGAAATTAACATTACGTTCTTACTAGAAAGTTGGTGGATACTGCAAAAGTCGCCAATCGTATACTCTTTCTTACAAGTAGCACCTAAATATGTCAAGCTGAACCCAGAACATGGAAACAAGGAACAAGTGACAGGCTACAGAAATACTAGCGGCCGGGGACATGAATAACAGAAACAGGGAAATGTCCGCGTGGATTCTGCGTGATATCATGTTGCAGATACACGCCGCCGCCGGCGGAATGTACGAGTAGCCTCATGGTGTATTCATCTTGGTGGTCAATTAAAACGTTTTTTAATAACATTTTTTAAAACTGGTAAAACTCATTTAGTCATCACAGGCAATAGATATTGCTTAAACAATTTTGACCTTAAGCACCGAAGAATTTGAACACACCCATCGTTTACAGTAAAACCGATACAAAATGCTTGCTGACATCGAAAGGACGCCTGCATATCTAACAGTCCTTCATTATATTCTATAAGCTATGTGAAATCTGCCGATCCGCACTTGGCCAGCGTTGTTGATTATTATAGATTGTAACGATGATCACGTGTATGATCATGTGTAAACGCTGACAGGAAAGTACGAAACTCTTTTCCGTCAGCGTTATATAGTTATAGACCTACGAGTAAGAAACGTTACTATATTGTATTTTCGTAGCAAAATTACATTAACTAGTGAAATAATATTGACCCACTACCGATGATTCCGGATTTAAACAGTAAAAGCGATCCTCCAGGGATATTCGTTAGTGGAGCACACGTGCTACGAGTACTTAGCCACAGCGGACAGAGGCGTCGTTGTTCATTCTGCTCGCCTAAATGCTAATAGCCTGCTCTATGACGGAATTCTTTCATGTGCGGTTACCTTATACGCTTAGGTGAAAGAACTTAATGAATTAATTTGCGAAGAGTATGAAACACATGAAAGCTATCTATCTTCTTATATCATGTTTCATTAATATTACATTAATCATATATCATTAATATTACTACCTTACTACAATATCAACAATTTTCAATATTTATAAGAATTTCTTATTGAGCAGAAGTTCGTTCCTATTATGTTAGTTAGTTAGTACCTAGTATGTTAGTTAAGTGGAACATTAAAAATATTCTTTAATCTCTATCTGAGGCCGATAAGAACAATAAAGTAAATTCAGATGTAAAAGCCAGTTAAAAAATTCGAGGCATTCAAACTCCATTCTCAGAAATTCAATACTCGGTCTACATTTTATAATACAACACGAGAACACTGTATAATTTTTAGTAAAGGAAAATAAAATAAGGATTCTGACCTAAACATGTTTTCTAAGTTGAATTAAATTAACCTGAAGTCCTTGTTCCGTCCCCGAAATTACCCTACAATTACCAGTGCTACAATCATCATTACCATTTTATGAATGCCAGTCGCGACCATCGCGACCACGTATCAAGAGCTCCAATATTTTTAAGCTCATCGGATAGCGTGTAGTATATTTCGTCCCAGATCACATGGTTCGAATAATAATGGTCGGATTCCGTACTAAAAGTCTCCAGTTCAACTGGGTCTGCTTGTCGCCTTTGACTTTGCAAGAGTAGGAAGGTTGCGGGTGTCAAAATACATTGGTAGCAATTTGCAGATGCCTCGCCGATAATTAGCACCCGCACCCCATCAGTGCGGACGGCATTCCTTTCCAAATAAGGTTTATTTCGCTCACATTACCGCCTGGTTAGATCTCCAATGCACTTTCGCTCTTATTTCTGGGTGATAGCATCTAAAGTTCGATCATGAATATATCAATGAATGCAGTTTATGCAAGATTACGTAAAGTGATTAATTGGCTAGTAGTTACTGACAACAAATACTAACAACCACCGTTTAATTACCGTTTACACTTCAAAAGATATTTAGAAACGATTTATTGTACAGAGACCGCCGTAGGAGAACGAGCATTAATTTCGTGTTTGCAATAGCCTAGCGCTATTATAATAGTGCAATTTTACCGCAGTCAACCTAAAGCATGTTTGTTTAAACGTTTATGGATTTAAGGCGACTTAATAGTAGATGCCTGTAGATCCTATATTTAGGATACCTATTTCTTTTGACGACGTCTTTTGTAACAAAACTGTTGCAGAGATTATTCTAATTTTAAAAGTTTCTTTAATTAGTAAAAAATATTTAACTAAGAAGTAGAATCACCGTCAGCAAAGACAGATTAAGAAATCGGAAAATATTTGAAAAACCAATAATAATAAATTTTAATCTAACCTAAATTTAACCCCAAAATTCCGACATGACACAAAGAGCCATCAGGACAACCGAGTCGCCAGTAGCAACAAGCGATCATCAATCACGAGTTGGGCAACCGATCATTGCCGTGGAAATTTGTCCCGCGGGACGGACGCACGCCCGAACGCATTCTAGGGTTTAATTTGGATAATCAACGTGAAGTTTACTATGTTTTTTACGGACGCCACGACGCATGTGTTCAATTACAGTATTTATATATATTTCGTTCTATTCACACACTTCTACTTCACACTTGTACACGACACACTGTGAGGGACTAGGAATCCGGATATTCCGGGTCACATGGACACATACTAAGTATACCGTTCCTAACCAGCCTAGCTACTCAGCTAGAAGATAAAATATTTAGTGTTATAAAATAAAACTAATTAATTACAAGCCTTGCTTAGATTGTTACAACTGTTATATTAACTAATAGTGCCTAGATAAAGCAGTTTTGACTCCATTTCGACACTCGTCTATATAAGTATTTCTCAGTTTTATTTGGCACGCTATTATTAAGAATGGTATTTAGAAAACTACCGTGTTGGTATTCAAACTGTTATAAACGTATATTTCAAATCATAAAGTAGGCAATGGACCTCGAGTCTCAGCATATACTTAACCCTCGCGTGTCAACGCGCTTGGTTAAGTGTGCCCTCGGGTCAATCGGACCCTCTTGAACTCGCACCGGTAGTTCTAAGTAATTTACTACTGGTTTAAGGCCCCAAACTTTCCGATCATTTATATGTTATTGTATAATATTTTGTATGTACGTAATATGTAGAGGTATAATATTTTGTATGTAATAGAATCAGAACTTATTCCTGAAATACATTATTTATTTAAGTTTATTAGTTTATTATTTTAATATGTGCGTATTTTGTAGTATATTCGTATCAATTTTTGTAAGTACAATATTTGTGGATAATTGATATTTATTAATAATTATAATTTTTTTCAATAGTTTATTGTTGTTACCTACAAGGCCATTCCACTGACTGTTGACTAGCGCTGAACGCCACAAGGCCTTAGTTTAGGTGGGTGAACTTTGGCTTTGAGTAGGTACATTCTTAAATAAAATTGAAGTAGTGATTTCATGGAGAAAAAAAAAATAAACGTCTTAAATTGTCGGTGTAAGTTAAAGACATTAAGTTATGACTCTTTCAAACACTGATTGCAATTGTTTCTATAAAATACACATAGCCGGTCCAATGTGTCTAGGTAATAAGTATTTCTAAGGACTACTGTTAAAAAACCTAGAAACATGTCTATGTAGGGATAACAAAAACTTGTAGAAATGTAGTACGTGATCCATCAGCCGATGGAAAAACGCGACGAGACGAGACGGACTGCAGACACATTCATTACTTCATTTGGCCATACTCCACGCACCTGAATTAACACAACAGACTTAACTGTATATTTTTTTAGTAATTAACTTAGCAAAATGGGACCAATAGATCGTTTTTTATATGGTGGAAGTTTTTCAATGCTTTCCGTTCTTTATAGTCAAGCAACGTGGGTATGCTAATATTCCTACTAAATACATCTTGACAAATTTCCATGGAGCTGCGTCAGGCTCCAAGTTCTCGTGCATACAGATGATTCCACCATATAAACCATCGTCCCGTATTTTCCAGAAATAAAAATCTATTTTAGACTATAACCGACACATGGTACATGACAATTTGAAGTACAATTGAACTCTATGACAATTGGCGGCCTTATCACTAATACAAATATATCTTCCAGGCAACCATATTGCCCCAAATAAGTGAAGTAATTAACAGAAATGGCGTTGGCCGATACGAACTCGTATTCATTTATATAACGATGCACTAGGTACTTCAAGTAAACTTATGTTTCAGTTAGAAGATAGTTGCTTCACAAGAAACAAATAACACATATCTCCGTATTCAGACGTCGCAACACATCTGAATCATAATAATATGTTGTGGGGAAATGAAATCCTTTTGAAAGTCATTAAATTTAATGACTTGAGACGAACGACCCATCCCATGATCCCGCGATAACGCAATCGAAACCAATTAGATACCGCCAGATAGCAAATACTGGCTATTAGTTGGATATGACTTTAATTCTGGACAGGATATGATGACTAGATATATGAACCTTGTAATAAGGTATGATAGCAGGACATTGGATGGAATGTTTGCAATGTAACGGATTAAATTGTAAACGTTTGTTGTTGAGGGTTTACCTAAATTGAATACATTATGTGTAGGAACAATGGGATCTCCTCATATTTATGACTGGATTAAGTAGGCGAGAGTATGTATTGTGGATTACCTCATTTACTTAATTCTACCTGTTCATACACTGTAACATAACATAACTGTTCCATTGATAGATACGATCTACTCTCAAAGTAAATAAATGTACACACTTCCTCACTCAAATTAGGATAGAAATCTGTAGCTGAGCTGGTAATAATCCTATTTGCTGCGTACTATAGACGATCACACGGGGCCAGCTGATGGTAAGTGATTGCATTCGTTCCTGGACAAAATAGGTCTTCATCCGAACGTCGAAACATTTATTGGTGGATTCCAGAAGAAGGCTAGTAAATCGTTGGAGAAAACCAGACATGTAAAAATCCCATCATAAATAAGTACCTGCAGCAATAAGGTTAGATAATAGTAGGTGAAATAGTGGGGACCTAACGCCATAACCACGTCCCTTGTTCACCAGGGTGCGTCACGTGCAGGTGAGGTGGATTGGAGTCAAAGATGCATTGAGTTCTGAACAACCCAAAATTTATCAACGATATTATTTCCTTCATATTATTTTTATTCATGGTTGATTGTGACCTAGCATTTGCGTATATGGTTGCCACCGCAATAACAGAGTGCGATGTAGGTAAGTACGAGTAAGTAAGCATTATTTTTGTACAATAATGTTACCAAGTCAACATCAATGCGAGCGTTCATCAATTCTGGTAACAATGTTCCCGACGACAGAAGAAGAATCAATGTCGGGCAGCAGGTGTTACCGAGACAAAACAACGATTCACAAAAACAATAGCGACTCCGAACGGCATCGGTTGCCCACCCCGACTTACCTGACAGGCTGGAATCCGAAAACGCACAAAAAACATGCCGATCGACGATTTATGTAGCCCCTTCCACATGCCATGAGTTCCTCAGGTGTATGCCCTTAGGGGCAACCGATTCCGCATACTCCGGTCGAGGCATCCTCGTTTGTAAAATGTTATTTTTAAAAAAGAACAAAAATGTTGTACCATTGTAACCAACGGTTAGTGTACAACTCTAATATTAATAATAGTATTGCCTATTATTATTTTTCAAAAAATACACTGCTGTATAGAAGTCACCTTGCATGTACGTGTGCGGATGATATGGTTACAATTTGTGTTATACTTTTTAATATTGCAATGTTTGCTAGTATTAGAAATAAATATTCAGAAGAATAGTAACAAAGAAGATTGTATAGAAGAGTGATAATTAGAACGTCAGTGTAAAGCATTCTTATTCCCGTTTTCTGTCTATGCGACCAATGCCGTCAGAACTGACGTGAATTCAGATACGCCTACATCCGAAAAGTTTAATAATTTAAGATCGGACAACGCATTCACAGCTCCCTTGG
>DWLV01000011.1:0-14670 GCA_018251835.1 Orses cynisca | reverse complement strand
CGATGTGCATTCGCAGTGGCCTTCTGTCTTTCCCACCCAGGAAATAAGCCGACAGATCTTTTGTACATCCTCATAGTACACCGCCCTGTGCTACAACTACGATATTATCACTTACTATACTAGGATATTGCCACTTGATCGATAAAGAACCTAATAAACCTTCTTATGAGTTCTTCTGGAATTGTAATCATAGTCAAAGTATACTAGAGTGGATGAGACAGCCTAAAATGCATCCAATTAAAAGAAGGACACAACCATCTGGGCGCTCCGTCTGTCTCCCTTTTTTGTCTGTATTAGATACAGACAAGCCGGTGTCTGATCTTCCTTCTCTTTCTATCTTTCTTTCAGTAAGATGGACACTCGCACTCACAGGCAGGCCCATGGCTTACCCACATAATATTATTATAAATAATATATGTAGTAATATCATTATATATAAAATCTGTTCGATTGTAATATTGAAAATATATTCACGGTTAGTTTTAACTTTCATTCCTTAGCTTTTCAAATCTTTTGTAGAATCCTGATTTGAAACTCAAAGCATGTTTGGGCTTTGATTATGTCGTACTGAATGGACAGACGCGAAATCGCGTCCTTTGCTGCATTTGTGATATTCTCGGAATTTGGATTCGAGATCGCTTTCATGTGATATTGGAATATTATATCGAAAAGTAAATCTTTTTTTTCTGCTATTTGATTTTTAGAGTCGTAGAGATTCAACTGGAGTTCATATATGTATTTAGTTTGAATGTTACTTCTTTTGTGAAAGAGACCTCTATAATCGTTGAATAAATGTTTTATTGTTATTGTCTTTGATATTGAATTGTATATTACAAGTTACTGTTGCATTAACTGTATATACAACTATACATACAACTATTCTCCTACTATGGAACTATACATTAACTAAGTATACATAATATTTAATATTAAGTAACCATTAACTATATCAATTCTCAGTCTTCTATGCGTGTCATACACTTAAAATGGGTTATTATGTAGGTATATCAGTATTATCAGTACATATATATATATATTTTATTGGTCTTATACTTCTATGAATTATTTTTTTAGGTACAAAACAAGATGAACAACTAATTTTGTATGCTGGTGTAGTCGACTGGACTTGAATAAAGGTTTTCATGATTTTCTCTGTTTATTCTTTTAACTTTTATTTAGACCTCCCAATCCAAACTTAATAAAAACTATGTTAAATTACAATTTACTTCTAAAGCACCTTGTATGAGCTGCAATTAAATAATTCAAAATTTGGTGGCATCCTGAAATTAGTATAAGTATTGCATACTATTAATGTTATATCCTTAGAAATCTGGTCCCCTTGAATTGTAATTAGATAATGCCCACCGTTTTGCATTCTGGCACATTCTTTTACTTAGTCTGCTTGTTGCCTGTGAACTACTCAGTCTACTTGGTAACTCTGGAGTTCTGTAACTAAATTGTGGATCAAAGTCATTACTTTTTTTCAACAATAATCTATTGCTAATTTGGGTCTTCAGTCTACTATTCAGGTTCTCTATGAATTGGGTACCACAGTTATTTGTGTCAATGCAGCGAGCACATGCTTTATCAGATCGTGAACAACTTCTGATTAGTGTCTGCACTTGCTTAGAGCAGGTTTTAAAGTTATATCTCTTCTGTCCATGTTTACAAGTGCAGTTCTCTCTTTTACGAACATTTGTAACACAGTTATTGTCACTTCTTAACGGACCAGATATTAAAGTGTTTACTCCTGTGTCTATTAAATCCTGCTTCAGTACAGTTTCTTTTGACTTTAATTTTTGTAACACAGTTTTACTAGAAGGCTCGATCTGACTGATTACTTTTTTCTTTTCTATTATTACGGATCTAGAAGGCTTAGCAAACCTTATAGCGGAATTGCCTCTTACAGACTTGAATGATTTCCTTGAAGGTAAACCACATGTAATCTCATTAGATGATGGGGCTAGAATGGGTTCCACGATTTCGCTGCAAAGTTTTTGTGCAATAGTAGGCATCTTTTGTATTGGTGAATACCAATGTCAAGTAAACATTTTCGGCATTTTAGTATTTTTTAGTATATTCGAGACTATTAATTAATGGCATATTCTCGGCTAATGAGTTTACGTTTATATTCAAACTGTCGTTCCAAACATGCTTATTTTAAGTTAATATCCAATGTTACGAGTACATCTTATAAATTTTGGGTTTGAAATTTAAATTTACCGGACTGAGAGATGTGTCAATTTTCTACCCACAGCACCATAGACTAGTAACAGTAAGAGCATCTGAAAAGGTATATAATTGGCTATCACATCACAGTCCATATTCTACCATAGGCAAATTTTACAGATATTAACTAAAAAAACGACAGAGTGGTTCTGTATTTGTACATAAAAAAATAAGATTTTTTTTATCTAACAATTATTAAAATATGTTATCATATCCTATATAGTATGCGATAGATGACTATTATATACTGGAATTTTGATTAGAATCTAAGTAAATTAGTTTTATTTCTTTCCTAATATTTATTTACCCATCGACAAAATAATATCTGAAAGTGATGTTATATGAATATCAGTATGACTTAGTTACAAAGCAATACGTAATATTGCATAATATTATTCTTAACAACCTGAATATTGTGGAACCTGCAAAATGATTTAATATTTTATCTATAACGCCCTAGGTAATCCCTAAAGGGAGAAAAAAACTTGTGATCAACAAAAAGAGTTTGATTCGTGACAATGGAATGATGTAGTTAACTGTTCGTTAAAGTCATCGTAAAGATTATGACAATATAAATTATAATATAAAAAGTAATATATGTTAATAATCTCATATTTAATACGATATGTAGTAACTTTTCCTAGTCTGTGGTGTATTTCATATTAGTCTGTGGGTTACATGGTAGTTACATGATTTTATTTCGTCTGTGCTTTGTAAGTACATGAAGATATATTATGAACTTATGAAATGATAACTGACAAGTGAAACTGATTGACTTGACTGATAGACTGACATGAAAGATGAAGTAAAATTTCAACTAAAAAAAGTAACAAACAAAAATCATGGTAAAATTCCTAAGTATTTTTCATGTAAAAAGAATGCTGAAAAACCACAAAGGTAATTAGTAAAGCCATGTGGGTGTTTGGGTATGGATCCTTAGTGTGGAAAGTTGATTTCAAATATGAAACAAAAATTGTTGGTTATATAAAGGGTTTTTTGAGGAGGTTTTACCAACATAGTATTGATCATAGGGGAATACCTGAAAAGGTGGTGGTTCTTTATTTTTGTATCATGAATTTTTAATTAATATTATGATTTTAAACGTTGATAACATTCAAAATAACATTGTAATCTTATATTCTATATCCTGTTTCACTATAAAACTGATTTCAGCCTGGAAGAGTAGTAACATTAATTCCTAGTGACGATCCCAACAGTACAGTGTGGGGAGTGGCATATAAAATTAAATCTGAAGATATAGAACAAGTCACAAAACACCTAGATTTCAGAGAAAAGAATGGGTATTCAAAAAAAACTGTTACATTCCATCCAAAAGACAAAGTTATGGAACCATTTATGCTGACGCTGTATGTGGCAACACAGGAGAATGAATCTTTTGCAGGTAATTTGAATTATTGAGCATATATAGTTATGAATCACCGAGTACATAAAAATTGCTGCAACATAATGGTTTATTTACCCATTACCTTGGAAGTTGGTTAACACCTCTGGCAATGTTTTTTATTTGCTTAGCTTCATGATGCTCATGCATCGGTGTGTACAAGCACTTAGTTAGCTAAGCATTAAGCTGATGTATATAGCAAAGATATATATGTATACATATACATAACTATTAAAATGATTAAGCACACAAAAGCGGATCCAGCTTTGGCATCTGCGGATTCATCTTATTTACCTATCTGAATTATTTGTATATCTACCTATGTAATATTTTTCAGGCCCAGCGTCAATAGAAGAAATAGCTAAGCAAGTTATCTGTTGCCATGGCCCGAGTGGGTCCAATAAGGAGTATGTGTACAATCTGGCAGAAGCCATGCGCCAGCTAGCTCCTCATGTCGAAGATGAACATCTCTTCAGCTTGGAAGCTGCATTACGAAAGTTGGATCCAGATGAGAAGCAATACTAAGTTACCAATGAGATTTATTTGAACAAAGCCTGTTAATATAATTTTTCTGTTATTTTGTTTTTAGTATTGTTTTATTTATAATGATATATTACTTATAATTAAAATAAATCAATAATTAATCTCGCATAGATCTCAGTAAGGCCTGACTTAGCAGTATTTTTAACTTATTAAAATCAATAATATATCCTAAAGACCTCAGGGGCCAAGAGTTAGTGACATAATATATTTTTTTGTTAATAAATGTCATGGTTCATTGATATACATTAAAGTATCTAATGTATACCAATAAATTTGATATTTCAATTCAAATTGACACTTAAAATTGTAATTTAACACTAATAATGTATGTGTCATTTTCCAGCTTGTTACTGAATTAGGCTCAATGCTATATCTATTTGAGATTTATATATTTTTTATTTAGCTTAACTATTTAACTTATGAAATATTTATGAAGACGATTATTAAGGATGCGATTAATTGTTTACGTGTACACTATTTTTAATTATATTTGTGATATGCGGACGGAACATTCCGAATGTGTGTTTTAAAAGTACTTTTGAATATCACATTGAACGCAATGAACGCAATTTTATTACGATAGATAGGGGGTCTAAGCTTTGAATCAACTGACCCCGAATTAATGTTTTTTGTCGTATGGAATGTCGCTAATATTTGTGATTTCTTTTTGCCATTCCGATATATTAAAATGTTTCTAAAAAAAATAACATCTTGAGATCAGTTTGAATTTCAAAAATGGATTTATTGTCTGAACAATCGACGGTAGGTCTAATAACTGCTTCTGATGGGAATTTTGCTGTTGGCCCTAGCGGCCTTTTCAACTGCATGCGGGTCGCGGGCACAGGAAATGACCATTTTCAAACTTTTTATATCTGTGACCGGTATGTGTGCAAACAAAACAAAGTCATAATTTCTCAACGACGTCACGTAAGTTTGTTAGATCTCTATAATAGATGTAACCTATAAAATTGAGTGTTTCGTATTGTTTAACATGTTATTAATTGTTTGGTATAAATAATTAAGGAAAATTGTTATAACTTAATAAGTTGTTGTAAATAAATTTATTTAAATGTTTTCATATGTTTTAATGAAATCTCTACATCTATAACGTAATTAACTGCCACATCTTTTCACTAAGACAATGTTTGCAACACTATACGAAAGCATCGCATGGACAGATAATATCCTAGTACAGAGTATACAATATTTTTAAATGATACGGCCTGAGTATAATATTCTATTCGCACGCGTGAGATCTGTCTCGCATGGATGCTCGCTTTTCCCAACGCTCTGCTTAGCAATGCGTGTTGCTTATTCCGAGACACGCCATTTTTATCACAGTTTCCGTAAGATTAAAAAAACATAATTCACATACCGTATTGACAAAACACATCAATTTATGGAAGAGCAACAGAAATTCGTTTCAAACTAAAACAAAAAGTTCTAACAATAACAGTCACCAAATAAAAACTAAATTATGGAATCTGACTGACTATGTCGCTCGCTGTGACGACCGCTCAATGTAAAATTCTGGTAAACTTAAAATGAAATACTTAGATTATTATTTCCTTTATTTTTATTTTATTTAGCACGCAAGTGGCACAGGTTTAGAATAACTTCAATCGACTGTTAGTGTATATGATCCAACGAAATTATGTGACGATAATTTTTTAAAAGTATTAAAACACATATTATGTTATTTAGTTTTGAACTGGTGTTTCCACTTTGGGCCGAAATGATGCCGTGCAATTTTTTCCCCTTTTATCGGTTCTTTAAAAGCTAAAGCCCATAAGGAGGCGATATCAGTAACTTTGAGAATAACTGATCTAAACGAAGGTGACAACAGTAGATGAGACTGAAAATTAATATTTAAATAATTTAATGACATTAATTACACGGTTCATGGCCACTGGGTGTTAGTCACGAACTATTTCGTCGCAACTCTTGATGGGTAGTACTGGTAGACCTTTCCCACAAAATGCAAGGTTGTATTGCATTCGCAGGTCTAGCGGCCTGAACAATGATCTGGATAATCTCATGCAGGTTAAACAATGAGATAATAAAGATCTCGGTGTTTTACAAAGTATCTATTACTGTGATATATTGTAAATTATTTACTTTGTGTCACAGTGAAGTTAACAATAGGTGTATAAAGAAAGGAAGCATTTATTTCTTTGTTAAAATTACTGTCATAATCGAAAATCATACTGTGCCATAAAGCGATTAAAAAGGTTCTCACTCAGCTTACATTGGGGCTTTTCAAGTGGTCCATTGAAAGGGCCCACACTCTTCCAGTAGGTGAATCATGTCATATACATAATGTAACGAAACAAACCTATGTTGTAATTTTTTTTAGTCAATAGTGTTCAACTGTTTGGTGGTAAGTGATCATCGTCGAACAAGGACATATCTTTGAAATATTAATCGTATGTCCAGGAACCGAACCGAATTCTGTTTATACAAGATGTATAAATAGAATAAAAGCAAAAAAAGGAGATCTTTGTTAGGTAATGCATGACTTTGTAAGTGCTAAAAGTTTTGAGTGCACTAAAATTAGTATAACAATATAATTTTATGTGTTTCATCGAATAGCCGCAAATATGCAACTGGCTATAAGAAGGTCGCCGAAGATCACCGTCATCTATAAGCATCTGTAATGAGGCAAAGATACAGAAATCTCTCTTGTTTACTGGCTCCATCGACTTCACAGCATAATAATCGTCTTCACCAACATAAGATACATAATATTTTATGATATTTAAATTGTTTTATGAATAATATTTCAGCTAGCCCTAGTCCAATTTAAGTCTAATAGCCAAAGTACCCACATCAAAGCAATGCTATCCATTTTTATCAGGGGCTTTTTATTACAAACTTTTATCTTTAGTTACTTGGAAACTGTTCGGAATAATTAGAACCCCAAGTAGGTTTAGGATAGAAAAGATATTCCGAGAATAGTTTTATTTCCTAAGACACAAATTGTTCTAGAACATACTTATGTGTGTATCTTTGTATTTGTATAGGTGGTACATTTAAACGAGAAAGGACTGCTTACCGTTAAGATTGACTTTAGTATTGTATGCCTACTAATCATACATACTTAATTGACTATTGCTGTAATATTGGTGTTCAGAAAACAGTTAAATAAACATCGATGTATTACAACTTAATCAAATAAGGAAAGATTAATATTAGGTACGTCGTTAAAAAAGGTGTAAAGTATTTTTTTTTATCTCATGAGAGGATAAACTTAACACTGATTATTGCAAATTGATATCATTAGATGATTTAATTTAAGCCTCAATACACGAACGCATTTTAGTTTCCAAATAGTTGAAGTGACACATTTTCTATAGTGGCAAGAGAAGTTTTTTCACCTAATAACAATAAATTACCACGTTGATGGACACACAATTTGGTCGTATGAATGGGCAGCGGATGCGCCGGTCACGAGGATAAAGCCTTGAATCACCTGAATCGAATTCACAACTACCGCTGGCGCAATCGTTTGATTCAAATCTTTAAAGCAAAGCTAATTTTACAGTACGAGTCGCTATGCGCGTGTTTACTACGCAAAACTTTTTCAGATATTTTAGAGTTACAAGTATTATGTTTCTATTAAAATAACGTAACAATCTAACAACAAGTTATAAGGCGAAATAAATTCTTTAGCATGTCTTTGCAATAAGTCTACAGCACATAGATAGTTTCTGAGCCTCGTAGAACTATTTTTTTTATATCAGTAAGCAGCAAGCAATCTGATGGACCACCTGATCGCAAGCGGTGCCCATTTCCCATGTACGCCCGTGTGCCAAAGGCATTAACGATGCGTTGTCGACGAATAAGTGGAAAATCCTTTTAGTACCTACTAGCTCTCCAACACTGCAACCGAAATATTTTTAATTAAATTTTTATCTTAATTTATCTACCATATATCATTTTTCTGTACGTGTTTTACGGTTACTACGTTACTTACGTTACGTTTTACTGTACGTGTTACTCAAAAGTAGAAACTCTGCTTTTATCAGTCTCTTGGGAATTCCAATATGTTAATCAAGTATCGAATTTTTATATTACTGTAAAACGGGAGGCGGGGACCGTTAAAGGCCGCTACACCTTGCTTAGCCAGTATGGAGAGGTAACTAAATCACCTTTCCTTAAGACGATTACGTGAATTATTCCTCCTTGTACTTATTTATTTTTATGAATACTATATCACTATAAATATATTGATAGACATCGAATTTGCATACACTATCCACTTACAATTAAGTCGCCCCGCCCGCATTAGCCCCTTGTCAAAAATCTTAATGGTTAGCGTTCACGCTACACGACATCTTAAAAATATATGGTAATGGAATTCACTGCGGAAAGGTGTTATGTTATTTCCGCACAGAATACCTTTACCATACATTTTAAGATGTCTTGTAACGTGAACGCTAACCGTTAAGTTTTTTGTTTAGGGACTCTGATCGTTTATCGGCAATCGACATAAAAGAATGAATTTATAGGCCTATCAGGCCCATTAGTCGTACAGTGTTTTTAATCATCATGATTGCGTGATTGTAATTGTGCTCGCAATAGCATCTGCGTGTAAGACTTTAATCGTTTATTCCACAGGATCTCTTCCTTCCTGGATAGAAAGTCTCCTTATATAGTGTAACTATATATTATGAAAATCTTAAAGGTGTATCAACGTACAATTTTGAATAAAGATCTGTCCTATTTGCACTTAACATGCTCTATACTATACTATAGGTACTCTATTCACAACAATAATAATGATGTAATTGTTATTGCTGTGGATAGAGTATAGTATAATGTCTAAAAGGTTAAAGGATCTATTTTAATATTTTTTATGTACGTATTTTGTTATATACCTATTACTGAATTATTTTGATAAACCAGCACATTAAGACTCGGTGGTCACACACTCAACGGTAGGATGACTATACGCTGTGATGATCAAGAATCTTTATTTTACCAATAAACATATTTCAAACTGATTATATTTTATATATACTAAAGTATTAGTTAGCGGCATTTCTCAATTCCAATGTTTTTTTGTGTAAATAAAAACAACATTCTTATCAACTGTCGCCTCAACCACATGTTTGGCCAAATCTTAAAAAACATTGTTTATATTTTTTTTATTACTTGTAAACGATTCACGTGTCTATTTTTATCTCTGATTTTTGTTAATTTAAAATAAATGCTCATAGTTTAAAATCCCAATGTCATTGAAGAGACGTGATTACTTTCACACCAACTACGAGAAGAGGGGGCTGTGGTACTTAATAAATTAATAGTTGTAGCTGCTATACTAGCTAGAACCTCATTCCTTCTAAAGACATCTAGTAACTACGATAGTTCTACCTAGTGATTAATTATCTACTGATCACAGATAGTAATAAAGTTACATTTTTCCCGCTAAATCGGGCTTACAAATGTTATAGTTTGCATTAAATAATAAGTATACGAAAATATTTTTTTAACCAATAAAAATACATATTCGTTACCTTTTAGATTATTTACAACCAAATAATATGAATTATGTATATTGTATATTTACACGGTATTTTATGAAAACAACTAATAATACTTCAATTGTTTGCTCTTCAGCTAGAACTGAACAATTAAAACATTGTTAAATCACACAGGCTAACCATTTTCATCCACTGAAATTACCGACTTAGCTTTTTGCCTATAAAATTTGATTGAGTTCTATTTAGTGACAATAATGAAAATACTAGGAATAGTCATTTTAAAATAAACTTACAATTTACGTATTGTATTGAGTAGTTGTTGTGAATATAAAGGCAAGTGAGACCTCGAACTGTTTAGTCTCTCTTCGCGGTCCCGTTGAACCGGTCGCGACGTGACCTCACGTCACACTATATTACTATTCCATCACCAATCCATTTCACACGTAAGTTTACCATTACTCATATTCAAATGTAGTGAAAAATCCCTCGACGGTTTCATATATCTGTAGAATAAGGTGAACGTTAGCTATGAAATGCCGTTAAAAGTTAATTAACATTTTCAAAAGTCCTTATTACACTTATGGTACTTTAGGAAAAACTTGCATGAGATTCGAATATGTTCCTGTTATTCACAAAATAAGAGTAATTAATACATTCATAATCGTAACACAGTATAAGATTTTTTAGTTTGTTTTCAAAGAGCTTATATATAAATAACTTTTACGGAACAAGTGGTAATAAATCCATTTGTTATCCATAAAATGAAATGGAAGTTTGCCTTCAATTAAAGTACAGTTATAAACGGTAGTAGAGCATATTAGCATTTTGATCCGATTCTAATTCGTATCGATACGTTTCCTTAGAAGTATACGTATTGTACCTATATTTGCCGTTGTTTTTGTCGAAAGTAAGAATCCCAATTTCGTTACAAAAGTTTTCCTGTTTGTAACTTCTCGTTTGATAAGAATTTTGCATACCTACTTGATGTTTATATTTGAGATATAATTGAATCTGTTTTATGTACTTCTTGCCTACAGTACAATAGTATTTTTACTTTAACCGGTAACCCAATCGGTTCTAGAATATACTAGATAGGTATTAGGTACAAATCGGAACCCGCGTGTACAGGTTAATTTAATATTTTTGCTTCGCTTTATGTGTTTTTAATGGCCTTTGCATCAGCACTAGAATTCCATGACCAATCTCATTGACAATCTCTCATTGTGTGATCCAATATCCATACCTGCCTGTTTATCGGCTATTTCATAAAGAACTGCATAAGTGCAGTCAAGTCAAGGATAAGTCCTTGACTTATAGCGGCCACCTACACTAGATAGACTGCAATTTTTTTAGCAATATCGTTACTACAGCAATAAATATATTGTAGTCTTTCTTGATTTTGCTATTTTACACGACAACATATTCTTTCCCGATAGCCTATCTTATTATGAAATGGAAATGGTATTTATGCGCCGCTTCCTACGTCGCCTTTCACTCTTAATTAGTGAGTCGCGTGTTGACTCACTACTTTTATAAATCAAACTGCGACCCGTTTCACCGGAAGTGACGAAAAATTACTGTATTTGGGTTATTAGATGTTTGTTGATTTTTATTCGAATAACAAACATTTGTAGATTTTTACGTAAATAACAAATATTTGCAAATTCTTATTTAAATAACAAACAGTTGTAGATTTTTACGTAAATAACAAATATTTGCAAATTCTTATTTAAATAAAGAAATTTGTAGATTTTTATTTAAATACAAACAACAAACCTTTGTACCTTTTTTTTATTGAAATAACAAACTTTTGTAGATATATATTTAAATAACAAACATCGGCTGTCAAAATCACACTAGCATATTATAGAGTACTGTTAATGTTTATATAAGTCTTTTTTAACGTCAATAACCGACAAAAAATTGCAAATGCATTATGAGCAACATTACTTATTAAATTAACGTCATACTTGTTTTACGAATTGCTACTTTCAATTGTCACTGTTGTGTGCGTCAAACAACTAGTAAACCACAGTTAACATATATTTACGTAATAAACTTCTATTATAAATCATTCTAAATGTTGCAACATAAATATGTTTTAGACCTACAATTATAGGAGCATCTTAAAGTTTAATTTAGTGAAAGTGCTACTTATTTTTACCGCGACTTTTGATAAAACTTCGTCCGGGTTCCATATGTTATTCGTATTTAGATGTTTTGTGTTCCACATATTGTACTTGGACATTGAGATGAAACGAATAGACAGAAAATAGGAGGAACCTAGCTCCATAATCTCATGCATTGTAGAAAGCTAGAAGCTTCAAACTTATTTTTTAGGCTTTCGATATTCAACGTTTGTGAAAATGTTCCCCAAAGGAGGTGAAAATAGGGGACGAAGTCTTTTATGCGGCAATTCGACGTTTGCGGGGTCAGCTTGTTGTCAAAATTTTGATTTTTATAAAATTTGAAGTATCTCAACTCATTATAAAATATGAGTGAGAAAATAACCGAGTCTTTTCCTTTCATTTCCGTCCGGCAACGCGTCGGTGATAGATATCTATTGTAATACGACGATTAGGTGGCCCGTTTACTCGCTTGATGGCAGTTGACTTAAAAAAGTTAAAAAAAAAATCTAACTTTCTTTGTAAAGTTTGAGTTTCAAGGGAAAGGATGCGGTTACCCGCAAAACACAAATAATGATCTCGGTTTATTATTCCCTGGAAACAGCGATACTTTAGTGGTTTGAAATTCCCTCAAGATTCTATTGCGATCTCTATATTCTCCAAGTTATGTACGTATAGATTATTTGTTGCTTGAACGTTACTCTACTATTCTATTACTACTCTATAAACATCTATTCGTCCCATTAACAACTTTAACTAAACTAAAACAACTTGAAGCTTTAATTTGGTTCTTAAGGGTGGCTACTGCATTAACGACATCGATAAGGAAGTCGTTTATTTATGTCACGTCCGCCATATTTCTGTCATGGCCGCCAATATTTGTAAACTCAATGCTTATCACATAATTAATCTCAATTTTAATAACATTAGATATAAATTACGTAAATAATTGTAACGATAATAATTATCTGTTTACTATGATGAATAATTAATGCTCATACCAACAATTTGCATGCAGGGAGCAGCCTGGCTGAAGGCTCCTAAAGCATATTAGAATTGTGATCTAGAATCAGTAAAAGTATCACAGAAGTTGCTTATGAAATCATACGTTTCATACAATGATTACGCTGTGACTTGTTTCGCTCTGGTTAGAAATTTTCTTTGTTTTATTGCTTTAAAAGATTTGCTGAGTAATTTCGTTCGCCGTTTCTTCTCCTTATTAACAAAACTCCTTTATAAAACTGTAGTAAGCAAACGATGATATGCAAAAGTACATACATAAATATGATGTGCAAAAGTGTATTGACGAAATATCTAAATGAATAAATTAAGAATAAATAATTAATTAATTAATTATTTTTAATTAATTAATGAAGTAAGGGTACAAACTTTTCTCATCGCGAGGAGTTACCCCAAACCCAGCAGACACAATTACGAGTTGGAATTATTGTGATAATGAGGCACTTATGGGAATTCCCCGCGCTCGCGCTGTCTGTGACGATGCGGCGGGGAACACCTCATGGCATTCAGTACATCAAAAATTAAAGATTTACGTTCATACATACATGCACAACAACCTATAATTGTCCCACTGCTGGGTTTAGGTCTCCTCTTACACTGAGAGGGTTTAATGCCATAGTCCAAGATTAACGTTTATTAGTCTTGAAATCTCGTTCGTACCTGTCATTAAAATATTGTGAGGAAACCTGCGTACTTGATAATTCTGTAATGTTCTCAAAGGCGTTTGTCGTCTCTGTCAAGTCTGTCATCTTGGCCAGCATGGTGGTCAATTTAAGAGATCTTCGAATCTCCTCAGTAAAACAATTATGTATTCTGATGATGGATGATGATCAATCGATGAGTCAGAAACGAGAGACTACAAGATTGAATATCAAGCTAGCTTAAAATCTTACAACAATGAGATTTGATTCCCTTGTCGTAGTAGTAAATACAATTCACTATAAAACGAAAGGCTTTATAGAATGGTATATTTTTCTTTGTCTTGAAACTGTTCTTTCGAAATTCAATCTTATGTCGTAATTGTAAAACTTATTGTTGTTTGGAAGGAATGTTTAATTTATGCGTATATGTTATTCATTGGCAATGTATCGCTCACAATGGGTAATAGAATATTAAACTTAATTATTTCTATTTAATTGTATGCAATAAACTGCCTACGTGATTGTTTCGACACGGATTTGAATGTATTTATTGTATAGACTAATATCAGTGTAACGGGGCCGAAGTCATAACCTAAGGATTTCAGTGTCGGTCTTCTACACGTAGGTCCGAGTTCGAATTATGTACGTATTTTCAAAGTTATGTTTATACCATTTTTTTTCGTAACCGACAAACGAACAGACGAGTCACCTAATGTTAAGAAATGTGATATAATACGAGCACAATCGTAGCGGCCTCCGTAAAAGAAAGCAAATAGGAATAAGTTTTAGTTCGAGTTAATTTAGTAAATGTCATATTTGTACAAAAAAAATGGGATTAGTAGCAATAAATACTAAGAAAAAAAAGAGCACGGATAACCAGTCTTTGGAACCGAATTTCCATTAATAAATATATTATACTGGCGGACCCGGCAGACGTTATCCTGCCCGGAAATGAAGCGCATTATTACATGATCCAATTGTGCTTTCAAACCTACCAGAGACCTATTGAAATATGAAATGAAATGAAATTTTATTCGAATTAGGTTTTTACCAACACTTTTCGAAAATCAATTTACGCTATCGCTTCAGCAAAGCCCTACCATGAGTAGGCCCTAGAAAAAGAAGCGGCAAGAAACTGCCAGGGAATATATTTTCCTACTCACAGATACAGAGAAGACTTATAGCTATCTTATTATTATTATTTACACTATACTTTCCTTTTA
>DWLV01000010.1:0-14707 GCA_018251835.1 Orses cynisca | reverse complement strand
AAGGTCTGCCAGCTGGCGTCACTCCTACACTTGTTAACAAGAGATTTTCCATCTACCTACGTACGTATACGTTACGCGGTAGCAACATAATAATCGCAATATTGATTGTGTCTACAGCTCACTATAGTATTTTCCGAACGCAAATATCTTCGCTAGAATCTTCGATGAATCTGGATGAGATTGGTTTGGAAATAAAGCAAGTCTAGAATTAGGTAAAGTTGAGTGCTCACGTCACCTCATGATTAAGGTCTTTGATAGGTACGCGGAACCAGTGACCTTGTTCATTGAAGCGAATCTAGGCGGGATTAGTTTTAAAATGTCACAAGTTCAGTATTAAGGTGATTTTTTGGTGAATAAATTTATTTTCGTAAAAACTACACGATTCCTACGAATCACCGTAAGTACGTATCACTTGTCTTTCAGGTCCGCTTATACTTTATGATCGTCATCGATGACGTATCTGATATTACTTACGCATATAAGCGCCTTTGACCACTTGCCACCACATTGCCAGTCTACTCGAAAGCCGGATACCATACAAATAATAAAGGTAATACATAATTATAAACGTAAAGATTGATGTACATTGATGACGTAGTGAGGCGTATAGTTCAGTTGGGCCGGAGGTGCGCAATGGGCAGTGGTCCGTAAGTGGTGCACAGGAACAGGTTCCGCGCACGGATCACATGTGTCGAGGGTCGGCGACCCCGAGGGCGATAATCCTACGAGGGCCGCTGACACTCAGCAAACATTACACCAATACTGCCCATCGTGTAGTAATCATTTGCGAAAGTAACCAACATTGATAACATTGAGTTTTTGATACAAGGACCATATCTTTGTGATTTATTTTTCGATCCATTGGAGCCAATAATTAAAAAAGTGTATGCAGCTATAGAAACTGAAAATGGACTTACTCTATTTTATGCAATTTATTTCTGATGTTAATCAACATAATAGTGGCCATACAGAAGAGGTTAAGGTTTTCAACACTTTGTTTTTGAAAATCTATTTCTGATGTCAATTGTAGTGAAGGGAGATCTGCCAGGACAAGTGACCGTTCATGGGAAGCGGTCGTGCTCCAAGTGTTCTATTTTCGCTACAGTTATATTTGCAAACAACGTAGAAAACTTGATACCGTGCTTTACGAATACGGTTAAGCCATATTTTATCGTAAAAAATCGCTACAAACCTTTAACAAATCGCGGTATTTAGCTTAAATATATTTTTAATAGTTTATCTTGGTTTTTTACTGCGTTGAATTAAATATTTTCTTGTTGTTTATATATAGCTTTACGATTGGAGAAGAGATAAAGAGTAAATAAATATATTTTCATATGACACGTGAACTTCAGTAGACTCGCTCGCGTTAATTTTCCAAGTAATGCCAAGTAAACATATTTTTAATCTATGTGATGAATTACGTCACGAATTACAGGTCAGTTGCCAACGGTGTTCATGTGATAATTCAGCTCGGCGACACCGTGTCTGGCCATACGAGCACTATTGTGTCATGTTGCACCAATACCGACTCAACTCGCAGTACTAGCTACTTGCGTAGGCGACTATGTTTGGGTTTGGCTACATCTACTCACACATTTCATTGAGATATTTACCTACTCGAGCAAAGCTACGAAAAAACTACGAACTAATATGAATACTACGTACCAACGTAATCGAGTAACGAAATAAATTGTTTAAATAAAATATGTTTTTCATTGTTATTGATTTTAACGTCTTTGTTGGCACAGATGTTTTAAAGGACGACTGTAAAACAAACAGTAGGTACATATAAATCGATCAGGAAGCAACTTTGCACTGGAAAGGATATAATCGGATTAAAGGGAACGAATATAGCAATTTAATTACGTTGATATCTCACGCGTGCCTCACGTGTTAAATTTGTGATAGTGACCTCTTGCAAAGACTTAATTGCAAATTACTGCTGTGTAAATATTCATTACGCAACCGAAGAGGGAAATAGTAACGCGCGTCGTCGCTCCACCCACGACATTTTGGCCGCCAGTACAAGGTTACATATTGAGCGTGGGCATGAAGCATCTTGCACGCCAATACGAACGCCTATTGTATTGTGCGCTAACGAATATTTCATACTCAACGTACATGTAGTTGAGACCTTGCTTGCAAAAATTTCACAAAGTATTACGTGCGCAATTATATACCCACTCTTACCATTGAGGCCTCTAAAGGTCAGTTTTTTGCATTGTTTTATAAGAGATCATTAATCATTTCACGTTGTTCTATTCTTTAAGAACAGTTTACAATCTATAATTTTATAGTCTACAGGTTTTTAAATTGTTCTTTCTTTGCGCGACTCAAACTTGATAACTTATCGGACTGAAATCAGCGTTACAGATATAATAATACATTGTCAAAAGAAAGTCAATGTTAATTGAATTTTAAATAATATTTTTTTACAATTATATTAATTTAAAATACTTTAAAATATATTACTGAAAGAGTAAATAGATACAATGAATTTGTTTCACAAGGTAACTGGTCAAATATAGCGTTTCGTGAGCGATGTAGCACCAAAGCTACGTCGTAGCACCATTTATTACGACACAACTAGTTCATACTATGTAAACGAGGCTGTGGAAAATGTAGTTCTTACGATTTGTGGTGGAATGTATTTATACGCTACTAGTCATAATAAATAATGAAAGCGTTGCGCGTGAACAAAGAGTCTTGTGCCGGAATATTTAGTATGCGTGCGTTAGCTCGTAGCGATCACGGAATAAAATACGACAAACGAAACAAAAGTGTCCATTAAACAACAAAGACCACTTGTTTTCTTTTAACAAAAAACGTATCACAATCTATGTGACGTTTATTCACATTGTAAATATTGTGAATGGCTTTTTATTTCACTACAACAGACTTATGGTGGGCTCATTACACTCGTTGAACGTAAGTTCAACACTTAATTTAATTGCAAGGATTCAATTGTTTTTCGCGACTAGTGCGTAGGTGTATTATCAACAAAGAGTCCTTGTTTGTTTTGTGAAGGTAATATTGTCGTGATTCTTTTAAATACGTTCTTATACTTCGGTAATAAACGTAGTGAAATTCTCTTCAGCGTACAGTAATTATGCTACTTGGCTAACCTATCCTATGTTGCAATCTAATTTAAATTTAGGTAAAAAATTGATTTAAATTTTTTTTATTAGGTAGAAAAATATATAAAAGTGCAAAATCAGAAAGAAGTAGCAGGTTTAACTAAATTATTGTTAACTATATTATTTATATAAAAATATTTATAGATAGTAGAGATAACGATATCAATATACTTTCTATCTTAAGAGAGTTATTGTCTCTTTCAATCGATTATCTCCTCGGCTATTATCTGTAAAATACAAAGTCAAAGTCGATGAAAGTAACGGATAACAAATAAATATACTTGCGCAATCAGTATTTATTATTTGTTCTTCACTTGTAGTAGAATCTGCACAAATATATTTAAATGTATGTACTTTATGTAAACGAGGATAACTATCGCTGTTCTTAAATAAACAAAAAAATATTGCTAATATTTCCATTTAACTTATTTAAGATTACGGTGGCGCCATCTCTTATAGTGTCGTAGAAAGTCACCACATTGTTCTTGAAACTTCTTGTTTGATATGTCCAAATGACATTCTAGTTTTTATACGAAAATAAACGCTATAAACCCAAAGATTTACATACTTTTTTCACATACATTTACTACGGCAGACTCAATGACCTTGGGAAAAACAATATAAATTTGACTTACTGTAAATAATTTTATTTATAAGCTCTTTTATACACTGTAACAGATAATTTATGAGTGAATAGATATCACACAGAGTGTACTAACGTAACCCTTATCGCTAATAAAGGATTTCTTTTAAACAAACAATATGAGTTAAGTAAAAAGAATAGAAGATGATGGAGAGTTGTCTATTATTGGAAGGTAAGCAAAGAAAGAAGGAAGTTATTCAAGTGGAAAATATTAACTATACCAAACTGATTTTTAAAGAAGCTAAGTAAGTCATTTTGCTCATTTAGTTTTCAGTTATTTCACTTTCAATGTCAAATTAAAGGTTTTATTAATCTTTGCGAAATAACTACCTGGCAACACTTAAGGATTACAGAGTAGAATTATTGATATGTGTATTAAAATATTGATAATAGTATTAAAAAATAAGGAAGTAGATATACAATAAATGTTACTAGCAAATGATAATATTGGCAAATTGATCGAACACAAGAACATCGGCGTGAACGTCGTAAACAAATTATTTATGTCAATTTTACAATAGCGTTGCATAATGCGCAGGCGCATGCGCCTTGACATTGCACGACACACTGAACTGCGCGCGTGTATCGTAAAACATTTATGCATGGGGTTATTGAAAAGCGTATATATGAGTATTTTCTTTATAAGTACTGCATTTCCAGAAGATAAATATTCGCGTTATGTTCAAGACTCTCCATTGCGATGTGATTAAAATAATTTCAAAAATTTTGGGGAAATCAAAGCTTTCTTTTTTGTGACTTTTTTTATTTCAGTGAGCCAAGAAGCGTAAGATACGATAGAAGCTAAACTATTACGTTGTTCTGTTTTATTACAATATTTTTTAATTGTACTTAAATGATAATTTATTCTCTATGCTACACGAACACAATACGACTTAGTAATAAGTATAAACGGTATGTTTAAAAGACGTGGCACGTGCGAATAGATGACGTATGTTAAAACGTGGAGCATCAGTTCATGCTTTGAACGACACGTCCAAGTAAATGTTGTTAGACATAAATCTGTCAGTTTTATGGAAAACTATTGGAACTCTAGATGGTTTACCTACCCTCTTTTTGCAAATATCTATTGAATAACTTATAGATAACGGAATATCGATATGTTATTTTATCTTGTATCTTGTATAAGTATAAATCGTAAAAAGATATGGATTTGACATTGATGTTGATATGCATTCAAGATATGACAATTAACAACATAAAGATTGCTAAAATATAACGATTTATATTACGTTGATTTAGTTTAAAATTAATAAACAATACTTTTTATATCAAAGTAAAATTCATGGTATGTTTTATTATACACAGAGTACGTAAACGTGACAAATCCTGGCTGTATAGTAAGATTACTTTATCAATACACGAGTTCATTCTAATTTCAAACTACATAACGATTTTCTAACATTTCCATAAAACAAATCATACGCCATCGCTCTGCAGGTTTGTTCTTACTTTACTGATTGTCGATAGCCGATACGTGTTAGTATCCGACGTACATTTACACGCAAATTATTCAAAGTTTACTGGTTTGCGAAACCAGGAAAAGGAATTGCATAGAAACCCATAGTTGTGATATAATGGCCTTTAACGGCGGCGAACAGGTGTCCGCGCGGTGAAAGTGTGCGGTGTATGTAAAGCCCGGTTACTTGCAAAATGCTTTGTACGATCTCTAATATGGAAATAATCGTGCTATAATACCACGGTATCTGAGATAAATAGTAATAGCATAAGTTACTATTGCATCGATATATATTGCACTTCATGCGTCAGCCCAGCACGTGTTGATTCACGTGGATAGAACTTAGCCAAACGGCAGGCTGTAATAAATCTTTGTATTTCTTACATCTCGTTAGTACTTTATAGCAATCCAGGTAGGTGATAGACCTTACCATCCCGTGCCTGTATCATTTGGATTTAATTGGATATTAACTCCAAAGCAAGAAAATATTTGCAATGAAAGGGGTTTGACGAGTCTTGTTCGGAAATTCCAAATCAAAGCTGGTCCGTTTCTAACATACAAATACGAAATACGCACCAAAATAATGGAAGATTTCTGTTTGCATTAGGTATGTTACGTTTTCTGTAGGCTGATACGCAACATGGGATGCTTAAACACACATTTGCTCAGACATTATACGAAAGCGAGCACGAATCGTGTCACGGTCTAATTGAAACCGTTGGTACGGTGGCTAAGCACGTTTGACAAGATTCCTGTGCAATTTTGACTTAAAAGCGTTATCCATAAACCTATATGGCACGTACGTGTACTTTAAGATAAATACGCTTGCTGTTTTTCAATATTTTCAGATTTTCAAAACCTTCAACTATGTTATGTCCTGCCGTTTAATCTATACTAATAATATAAAGCTTTAGGGTTTTTTGTTTGTTTGAACGCCGTAATCTCAGGAAGTACTGGACCGATTTGAAAAATTGTTTTAATGTAAGATAGTCCATTTATCAAGGAAGGCTATAGGCCACTTTTTATTATAGAATTCCCGTGAAGTACGGTTTTACGCGGGAAAAAACTTACGACACACTGATTTCCACGCGGGCGCAGCACAGCTAGTTTACACATACAGTTCGAGTGAGCATCTGGTGAGACTGACATATATAATGATGAAATAAATTCAGAATGGATCCTAGTGCATTACTGTTTCTTTATAACCCACTAACTCCCTTGATATGAAAAGCCCCGACTAGTAAAGAACGATTAGCTCAGTGACGTCATACTTCGTTCAAGATGGCGGCTCCCCAAGATGGGGCTTTATTAGAAAAGCGACAAGCTTTTGAAGCAGTTCAACAAAAGAGCTTGATTTTAAACGGTTTTATGTTTATGAATTATTTATTCTTGTAATTAAAATCGTTAGGCATTACTTACCCTTTTCTTTCGCGGGTGGAGGTCTTCGTAGTCCATAGCGATGCCCTCATCGCTGAATGACGACGACACCGGTGGTGGAGAGGGAGTGCCGGAGCGCCACGACGACCCTGAACTACTGCTGGCTCCAGGCGACACCGAGGAACGGCCTCCCCATGGACCTGGGACATATATATCAACTGTAGTTCATCAGTACACGAATGAGCTTCGCTCTTTTTTTTTGGAAATTGTATTTTTTGTAAATTATATTTAGATACGAATTGTATACTGAATAATATTATTCGGTCTCACTCACCGACATAATAAATATGACAAAATATGAACTGGTTATTTAGAATAAAAAAAAATCGGACTCCAGACATCTGGACTCGAACCAGCGGTCTTTTGGTTTTGGTACCATCCGATTTCCCACTTGTTAAAAATGAATACTAGTCTGCATAAACATCAGCAAGTATATGATTTATATTTACTAGTATTGTAAGTCCTTGGATATAATCTAATGGAACTGGGCAGATCGGAAACATTGCGCAATAATTGTTTATTGGACGAACTGATTAAAAAATAAATTATTGATGTTCATCCTGATGCTTTATTATTTTACAATTGGTTTAACATAAATCGTAAGTTCTCAGTATTTCAATATGACGCAAAGATTGCATTTAATTGGTCATCGCTGGTTCTCTCACAAGAAGCGTCATCCGAGAAATCATTAAGCAAAAGGATGGTATTTTCCGAAGAACTTATCGTTTTATTATTTACTAGTCATACTGCATGCTTTCGTCTACACATACAAACAAAGACACATCAGTAATACGTCAGTGAACTTCATTAATAAATAACATTAATTAGAATGACGTCATATTTATTTCTACTTGCTGAAGTTTGTCTTAAATAACACATGGTATCCATTCAATACTTGTCTATTTTTTAAATTAACATGGCTTTGTCTCCATGGTAACATTAAATATACTCTAGTGATTAGTCAACAAGTATGTATGTGACAAGTCTTCAATAATACGAACGTCATTAACGATCTAATGATTGCTATGTCATAGGGCAGAAACTATGACAACAAGTATGATACAGGAAATTCCATGCAAGAACACGTGAGAACAACCTTTACCGTACATTTATGGTACATTCTGCAAACACGTATATACATTTCATTAGGTATAGTCACAGTTTGCAAATAACGTCATTATCATAATCCATTATAGTCCCATACTTGGGCATCCTCTTAGTGAGAGAGTCTAAGGCCAACTGCGGTTTGGCAGACGTCATACCCCTTTAATGAAATTATGAGGAACTCTCAGGTATGCAGGTTCCCTCATGATGTTTTTGTTCACCAAAGTAAGTAATCATAAATTTCTAATACACACATAGTTACAAAAATTGGTGATGCGTACAGAATTTGAAAGCACGCCCTCCCATTGTGGAGATCAACGTTCGAACCACTAGGCTATCACTGCTTCGTCTAACCGTAGATTTATAACAATAAAATGTTACAGATTAAAAACATTTCAAGAAAGAGTAAATAGCTACACGTTACGCGCCAATTAAAATCTTACAAGCATGTACCGAAGAAGAATTTAAGTGCAATAAATTACGAAACGGAACTATGACTGGCCACTTTCACTCGCGAGAACAGCTATTTTCTCGCGGCATACATACGGCGTTAGGCCAATGTTGAAGATGAATTGTAAATCATAAACTTTTACGAGTGGCTTTGGAAGAGCCACGCCTCTGCATTACTATTACGCAATATCTGAAGCTGCATTCAAGTATTTACCCAGTTCAATTCGAGTGTACTGTCTGGTTCGCTTGTTTAGATATTAATTGCTCCATTGATATGTTTCAAGATCAAAGAGGATGGTAGTAAGCTACTCCTGTACGTTAAAATTGTAACACATTTGAATAGATTTTGAAATAACATCTTGCTTTAATTATTACGAAACATATTTAATTTTTGTCGGCAATGTTTGATATTTATTACAGCGACATTTATTTGATTTGTAAACAATAGATTTTCGTTGACAGAAGAGTCATTACAGTGGTTACAACCGTGGTCAATTATCAAGATTGTCCGTCTGTAAAGAGAGTGAAGCCCCGCAAAGTTTAATATTATGGAGCGACTGAATGGATGTAGAATCTTTATTATTCATATTACTGACTATATATATCTAGTCTTTGTTAGTGCACGCTGTTGTTAATTTAAATTAAGTGAATATTTCCCAGTGAATTAGTCAAAGCTGGCGAGCGTATTAAAAGATTGCTGAAAATGTGCTGTGCTCCAGTAAGAGCGCATTTGGTCGAGCTCATAACACAAGAGCGAAGTTATACCGAATACCTGTCTAGACGGAGTCTAGACTGCTGTCTAGACGTTATCAGCGTTTTACAGATTTTATACCAAACTCTAACACAGTTACATCTAAAATTATATTATTCACAAAGCACAAATGATAACAAAATTCAAAATAAATATAGGAGGTTTCCATTCAGAAAGGTTTGAATAAACACTAGCAAAATATTCTAAATATCCTATTTTTGCCATGAATTTGCGTTTACGTAATGTAATTCCATGTAAGTAGGTATAATGTGTTATGTAATCTTAAGGCTATCAACGTAACTGCAGCTAGCAATAAGCGATCATATTTATGTAATAGCGAACGGACATAGGCAAAGAAATGGCACAAGAAATGATAACGAGGATAAATACTAAAAGGACATTAAAATCAGCTACAGGTCATCCTTGACCGATGCCTCGCCTAAAGTTTTACGACGGATAAAGTTCACAAATATATAAAGTGGATACCTACTGGCATTAACTGAAATAAAGTAACTTACTAAACCACGTTAAGTAAATACTTTAATTCACGCCAAGCAGCATTCGTAGCGAACGCTCGACGTAGCCCTTGTTTTACGATATAAGATTGGAACAGGTCTATCCAGCCGGGGTTGACGTATTGTAGTTTTTCGTTCAACGGCCGGAAGGTCTTTGGTGTCGAGCGTGGAGGTCGAGGACTTACTGGGGCGAGGCGAGTTGGGCGAGCAGCTGAGCGACATGAGGACGAGTGCGGCGTTACACTCGTTCATCTGGTCGTCTCGCTCTCCGTAGCCCAGGTCGCAAGAGCTGCTCGGACCACGTTTGCGGGACCTGTAAAACACAAAAAACAATCTATTAATCATTTATTTGTCAAAATAAGGTTACAGGATGGCACAAATTTCTTATTTTTATTCTTGCTGAAAATTATAAAATAATCCGCTTTAGACATAGATAAACATTTAGCGTAGGTACACAATCATAACAAATAAAATTTTAAGACATCTGTATTAAACATAGAAATATAGGTATTTGTAACCAGACAGAGTCGTCAGTATATAAGAATTTCATATATATAATTTATATACTTATATGCAAAATATAAATCATTCATTTTTTAAGAACTATTTATGATATTTTAGTGTTGCGTATTATACGTCGATGTTTCGACTCAGTTGCATGACACGTTGTCACGGCCTAACTTCGCATATAATATACATATTGTAATACCCATATCACAGTAAAAATGTGTACAATGCTCGATGGTATAAACATGCTTAAACTATCGGATAGCATAGAAAAATAAACGTAACTCGGGTAAGTTAATGGTAATTCTTAATTACTTAATTATATATCATACCTATACAGAACGTGTTACAGGCTCAGGAAAAGTATATTGCAAGAAAAAGTTGTTGACTATTCAAAAGGTAATTTATAGTTAGCGTATACATATTTGGTTGCAACCGTGTACTTATGCACTTTATCCGCTCTATTTGCCAGCGACTTGTATTAAAAAATCAATATTCAAGCCATTACCATTCCAAGAATGTTTAATATACAGCTTGCTGTATATTAGGATTATGTAGAAATGCTACAAGAATTTTAACGACGATATCTTTGAAAGTGATTTACGTGTGCAAATGATTGCAATATTTTAATGTATAATGTAATTAAAATTAGTATAATTAACAAGCCAATATTAATTGAATGAAATTTAATTTAAGATGTCGCCCACGTTGATCTTAGTGGGGGTAAGAACCGAATGAACCTTCTACATCGGTGGTAGATAGGAGTCGCCGGGCAATGGACTATTACGCAAGAACGATCCATACTCCTGAATGATATTTGGATAAGTTGCGTAAGGACGGGCTGTGATCCCGCGCGTCTGGCCGATCACCCCGCGGTTCACAAAAGTTCGTTCGTCTCTGACTCATTCGAGGTCAATAAATATACTCATAGTTCTTTATTTCACTGGAATCTTAGAAAACTTGTTTTAAACTGAGTTAGCTGCTGAGTTGCAAAAACCTGTACAGTGGTTTTATTTTATTAATGTCTTTGCCATGGTCGCGTACGAATACACTTATTTGTTTTACATGGTTTGATGCTTAGCGGAATATGAAAATTGACGAGAGATTAATAAAATAGACGCACTGAACGTTAAGACTAACTGCTTTTTTCGCTAAATACGTAGTTACGTAAAACCATCAAAACTGCTCGTTGATATCGCGTTTAGTGTTTAATGTACGTGTTGCTTCGCCATTTATTAAGTAAAGAAAGTCGAATAGAAGCATTCGCTTGCGAAGAGTAATATAGATTGTTTTTTTATGATAAATACTACTATGGAGTAATGACGCAAACGCTATTCAAAAACGAACAGTAGTATGTAAACACAGGTGACGCGGAATACGTAATTGACGACATTCACATGTGATTTCGTTCGTAGGTGTTATTTAATTGCGGTTAACTCGTACTCTAAGCTGTTTGCGTTGATCGCGGTATGATAACACAATACCTCAAGACTATGACATTGAATACTTAATACGTATGTAACATTATTTCAGGTTTAACATACGTCTTTTTTACATTAAAACATTCTTGCGTTTAAACAAAAAAATGGTAATCGCGATAAAATTATTTTCAATATAGGTATTCTCGACTAACTTTTAATTACTTTGAACCTAATGTTAAGCGAGAAAATTATTCATAATATAAGCGAAAGGGAAACTTAATTAAAGGTTTATGATCCTTAAATATTAACGATGCATTGCATTTTCCTGGGGTAGCCCGGGGGATCTCATCCGTTAGGCATAAGGGGTACGTTGACTCGTGAAGATTCAGTGACCGGAGTTCAACATAGTACTGTTATTTATTCTATATGTATCTTATTATTTATAAAACCAGTTATTCAAATTTTTTTGACACCCTCGACTAGTTTCATTTGGTAGTTTGTAAGATTGTTGGCAAAGGAATAAGAAACCAATTTAACCAGTTTGTTTAATAATTATTTAACATATTGCTGACCACAACTAGAGGCCACGTTAATAGATAACTGTAATCTAAAATGGCTTCTAACATCGTTCTCTGATGCTCGCACAATATTCAAGACGTTAAAATTATCCATTTAAAACGAATTTAAAATAACGAAAATCCAACCAAAAGTTTCAAACTAAGTAAGCATTATCAGCGATTATATGTGATTGTTAAAATATACAATCGAGGCGCATGTAATTTTTAAACAGTTAGCATAAGGTAAACTAATAATCTGTGTAATTATTTAAACTGACACGTTCAATAATATTTATGTATTGTTGTGGCTGGCGTATTTATCTAGTATTTCGCGTTTAATCTTTGCGATTAGTTTATATTTTATCAGTCGGTGGGTACGTAAATGAGCCTCAGATACAAGGTGTGTTCACCCCGCACGCGACCTTCCACAGGTCGATTCGAAACAGATAATTGTAGGTCACACCACGGCGACGGCCGCGCGTTTCACGGGTTCAATGTGGCAATAACTTTCAGTAATGACATTTTTTGTTTCAAGACACGTGTCTGTCTTATCGAATTATGACGTCCTGAATAGCTTCGTGTTTTGCACTCGTATCGTAAAAGATTGATTATTTTATATCTTACTATTTTACTTACGTTTTTACCATGTCAATATTATGTAAAAAAATGCTATTTTATTAACACGTGTCAATACTAATCTGTGTAGGTATATGAATTTTTGCCTAAGTCTATTAGGTATAAGTGTAACTGAGTTGAGAAAGTTCTCGTATTTTAGACACAATCATGTCCTAATTTATTTTGGTTTCATTCAGAGCCTTCCAAATTATAGGTATCCGTCTCCAAGATTCACTCTTGTACCCTTCAGAGCATTCGTCGATCTGAAAGACATTCTAAGCTTTTTTAAGCAAGGCGTGGTTGTCATTCAACGACCTCTTTTGAACGGTTAGTGGCCTGCCCATTGTCATTTCAATCTGCTAACACCGGCTATGTCATTACCCTTGTTCGTCTATAGATTTCAGGATTGAAATTCGTTCAATTACTATATAATAAATCATCTATATTTATTTTAATGTCAACTTGAACGCTCCGTGACTTTGAATTTATGTGACACACGACGTGCGTACGTCATCACGACTTGTACGTCATCAATGGCATAAGACTAATCTGTAGCGCATCAAACTTTTCGCCTCCTGGGAAACTGGATTACGCAAGATTTGAAGAGCTGCGTAGTGTTGATAGATTGTTAAACATTTTTTTATTATAATTATTTTTTACACACAACGATCTACCAAGATGTGTAATGTACAATGTGTAAAGATAGTACTGGGTCACTGACTATTGGTCGACATTGCGCGTGAGGGTATACGGGAATGAAGACGGCTTTCTTTGTCCGGGCTTCATGTATTGGGGCACTTCTTACTTCATATAGATCTCTGCCAAGAGATCCGTAAAGAGTATTGAATTAGTAGAACAGGCTCAGTGATTTTTTGTTTATCGTATTTGATAACTGCCAGTTTGAAATTCAAAAGCGTCATTTACCCTTTTCATGTGCCCATTTCAGCTCCGAAGAGTAACATTTCAATTACCAATACCAAATGAAATGAAATGAATTACTTCTGTCTTGCAATAGTAGCAGATTTCTACATAAATAAAGAATGTATATTTAAGGTAACTTCTGTATTTATTACAATTTATTTTATGGCATAATGGACAACTATGAGAGGAAAACTGGCAAGGTTCTTTGAAAATAAGGTGACGTTGTTTTCATCATTGTGAACATAATGTAACATTGCAAATATTTACCCTCAGATACCCATGTCCGTAGTACATAGTAATTTATTTAGCTTACGATAAGCATTGGGTAATACGTTACCTATCAAAGATAAATGTTTCCAACGCTAAAATGAATGTAGAGATTTGAACATAAATATCAAAACTGGAGTGAGATAGATACTCGTATGTGTAGGTGAATATTATTCGTATTATGTAATGATAAATATCTGCATATATCATCGCGACCATCCATCATTATTTTAGTCGTTTCAATCCCACTGGTGGGCTTGAATCTCTGCTTAGAATAAGAATTATGAAAATAAACAGTTTGGCGTACCTACTCCTTTGAATATGTTCTCAACAATTTTAAGGTATGCAAATGTTTGCAGGTTTGCACGACATTAATCCTTACCAGTTATTAGTTTAACAGTATAGCTGTATTTAGTATATTAATATATGTTTTTGTATTTTTACTTTATTATATTTATATTTAAGTAGCTGTGCTCGTGGCTCCGTCCGCGTGGAAATCAGTGTGCCGCAAGGTTTTTCCCGCATAAATCCCAATCCCGCAGGAATTCTAAGATAAAAGTAACCTATAGCCTTCCTCGATAAATGGACTATTTTACACTAAATGAGTTTGCCAAATCGGTCCGGTAGTTCCTGAGATTAGCGCGTTCAAACAAACAAACTCTTCAGCTTTATATTATTAGTATAGATAACTTGATTTATAAATTAAGTACTAAGCCTTATTATAGTTACTAAAATAAAAAAAGTGTTATTGTAAAAATTACCTTGTTCGATGTATATAGTTTAGGTAAGTATACAATCGTTTCAACATAAGTACATTAAATGAAATATTATTGTATAACCATTTCTACAGGTAGTTCGATCAAAGGGCAAGGCTACAACGGTTTTGTGAAGAACCAAGGTAG